>CM077165.1:148435556-148605556 GCA_039583875.1 Platanthera guangdongensis
GCTGTGATAGAATAGTTAGAAATCTGTGATATTAACTGTCTGCTGTCATTAAAGTTTAAAAAGGATTAGGTTCACTATTCACCCCCCTCTAGTGTGTTTAGTACCATATCTTTCAAGAAGATACCATATTCATACCACAGGTATCCAATGTTCCAAAAGAAGACCCACTTATCAACATCCTATGCGTCGAACAGATCTGCAACTGGGGCTCAGACTCAAATATTTCGCCTACGAAATGGAGCCATCATGACTGTTAAATATTATCTTAACCTTTAATCAACCATGGTCAAATGCTGAAAGACTCATGGGAGCCACAAGGTTTAAGGTTCTAGGGTTTAATGAAAGAAAAATCAAAATTGTATGAGTTTCCCCTGGCGCCAATTCAGATTCGATCCAAAAACTCGTGTCAATGGGCGAGCAAACCATGCCACCAACATATTTACAGCCATACAATATGCGACTAAACCATGCGATTACATGCCTCAATAAAATGCGCATACAGCCATTGAATTATAACAAAAAAGAAGACTTTTTGTTGCATGTTATTTACGAGAAGTAGACTTGTAACTTATGTTGAACAACGGGTGTGTGGTTTATCGCGCAAGCCCGTTAACCGGGGAAACTGGCAAAAGAATAGGAAGAAAAGCTCAATCTACAGAGCTTCACTGTTACTTGGCTGAAGGTATAGACATCATCAACATGAGAAACAATTAACATTGTGAAAGGGCAATAAATTCATTCGCACCGGTCAGGAGGCAATGTTTGCTGCTGCTGCGGCGGCATTGGCCCGATCAGTTTCTATCATTGATTTGATGTAATATTCACCGGCTTTATATGACGACCGCACCATAGGTCCAGACGCGACATAGCGGAATCCCTGCAAAGACAAGGGATAACATAAAAAACATACGAATAACCGCAAAAGGGTTCATAAAAATGGCGCTGCTTGTTATTTTTGAGAATACGGTCAAACATCTGGAAACTCGTGTAGTTGTGTATAGATTCTGGACTAGGGGTGCAAACGAGTCGAGCTCGAGTCGAGCTTTTTTCAATCCGGCTCATCGAGCTTTCGAGCCGGCTCAACTCAACTTGCACCCTTATTCTGGCCCATGTCTATTGCCAACTGATTTTATGATGGATGCTTACAATCAGACAGTTGCTGGAGACTAGGCCGAACACTAACTCCGGATCACTCAATTAAAAAAAGTCCAAGCATCAGAGATAGTCTCACATCGAAAAACTCATGTAGCCCTGTGCATATAATATTGACCATGAGCCTATACACCTACAATCAAATGATTTTAGGTTGGATGAATAGATTCTAATAATTGCTGGCAGTCATAATGATTCGAACTCTAATGACCAATCATCAAACTTAATAGTGTAACAAGATAATAAGAGAACTGCTGCGGAAACATGTGTAACAATCACCGATTTACGTGGTTCACTTCAAGATGGGCTACGTCCACGGGCAACAACAATTTGTTTTTCATTAGATTAAAAACAGAGGCAGTTACAAAAAAGTTGGTAGATTTCCAGTTCCTGAATTCGAGGTATATAATTCACAGGAAGTTTAAGAAAAAAAGTTTTACACTCACTTAAATCAACACATTCTCAAGATATCTTATAACGATATATGTTGATTCACAGCTTCTACTCCATCATGTTGCTCATAAATAATCTCAAATGAACAGATGTTTTGAAAATGTGTTTATTTTGTTTTGCAAAGATTAGAATTTTTTACCTCCACATTGAAGGTCAAAGACAGCATGCCAATCAAATGATGGGTGTTCATTGAAAATGTGTTGACAAAGGGTCTGTTTGGCACGGAGTTTTTGTTCCGGTGAGTTTGGACAAAAACATCACCATCACAAAATATATGTTTGACATGACGATAAATTTGTCCTTCAAAAAAACCAAAAAAAGGAGACTCGTATGTACGTCGATCCGGCCTCGCCCCTCATCCTTACCATTTTGGACGACGTCCACTCCCGTAGCCACGAGGGTGTTCACCGTACTCTTCCGCGCCTTCGCACAAAGTTCTATTGGAAGGGCATGCGTCGACACGTCCACGAATTCATCTCCGCATGTGTAGTATGCCAACAAAATAAGGCGGATCACCTCCTTCCGGCCGGCTTACTACAGCCCTACCGGTTCCTAACACAGATTTGGGCAGATTTTTCTATGGATTTTGTTAAAGGGCTGCCTTCGGTTCGCGACAAATGCATTTTGATGGTGGTGGTGGATTGATTCTCAAAGGGGGCCCATTTCATTCCCTTGGCAAAGGCCGCTTGTCACCGAGCACGTGGCACGGGTGTTCTTTTAGGAAAATTTTCGATTGCATGGCATGTCGGAGACGCTTGTCTCGGATCGGGACAAAATCTTCACAAGTACCTTTTGGAGAGAGCTTTTCTCACTTAGTGGCACCAAGTTGGTTTTTTTCCTCAGCATACCACCCCAATCTGATGGACAAACCGAGGTGGTCAACCACACTCTCGAGATGTACTTGAGGTGCGTGACTGGGGACCGTCCGCGGGATTGTCCGCGTTGGTTACCTTGGGTTGAATATCGTTAAAACACGGCGTACCACACGGCTCTACAAACCACACCGTTTCGCCTCATCTACGGAAGCGACCCCCCCCCCCGCCTTTTGTCCTATACGGGTGGCTAAGCTCATCTGACGGCCATCGATCGAGAGTTGGAGGACCATGACACTTTTTTATAGATCGCCCGGGCTCGTCTCTTGCAAGCCCAATAGCGGATGGAATTGGCATACAACCGGGGGCATAGAGATCTCACCTTCGCTATGGGCGATTGGGTGTGGGTGTGGCGCCACCCCTTTCGTCAAGTCACCGCGGTTCGACCCTCCTCCAACAAGTTGGGCCCCAAGTTCTTTGTGTATTTTTCCGTCATCGAGCGCATTGACGACGTGGCCTACCGCCTCGGCCTTCCTCTGGAGGCCCGATTCATGATGTCTTCCACATTTCCCAGCTGAAGTTGTTCGTTGGACCTCCACCGCCAGCCCCCTTGGTTAGCATCCCACAACAGCTTGAGGACAAGCTGTCTTCTGACGAGGGCGGTGATGTTACGACACTCGACGCACCAGATCCATATTGGGGCCGCACTTATCAGCGTCATCGACCGGCCGAAACCACATGATTTTCATCCTATGTTATCGTATCGTTCTTCGTATTTTTATTTAGCTTTTTATCTCACTTGTAGTAAGCTCATGTGAGGGGTGAGAACAATTAAAATTTGGGCTTGATGTTTGGGAACGATATGGTCCGGTTGGTTGTGTGGACCTATATAGTCCGGTTGGTGGTGATGAATGAAGGCAAGCAAGTTTTTTCCCCAAATCCCTTTCTCTCTCTATTCTCTCCCTCTCTCTTAACTCTCTCGTGCGGAACCCCAGCAGCACCGCAATCCTGGTCCTGGGATTCCTCCGTCGCCGGGCCGAGATCCTCTCCCCCGTCTCCTATTTTCTTCTCCTCTCTCTCGATCTCTTATTCTCTCCCTCTTTTCCTCCTCCTTCCTCCTCACAGGTATCCGAAGCTTCCCACCATAGCACCGTCGGAGAAGATTCGGCCCCTCCTCCGGGGATCTCTTCCTTAGTCAGCCCCATCACAAGATCCAGATCGGGAGGCCATAACACATTCCTCTTTTCCTCAACAGGATGGATGCATAGGTTCATACATGACACCACAACTAGTTAGGACCACCAGCTCACTCTTATGCCACCCTGTTAAAAAAGAAAGGCATCCATGTGACCTACACGTGAGGGCACGTGGTGTTGAGAATAGTCTCACATTGGAAAACTCGCAGTCTTATGAATTTAATATAAAGTTTGGGCCCCTCCATGTTTAGCAACTGGTTAAGCTGGATGCATGTGCTCTTAATGAATAAAAACATCCAATTTCTTGTGCAATGCTAATTACTACTGCAAAGCATGCAACAAAAAAAACAAGTTTGTGGGGTGGGGGGTGGGGGGGGGGGGGGTGGGGAGGCGGTCAATGGGAGGCTGACTATTATCGCTGTCGCATGCTTTGCATGAGGAACTCATGCATAACAACTAGTGAAAGCATAAAAGGAACAGGAAGATGCACATACCATTTCCATGCCAATTGCCTGGTATTTGTCAAAAGCTTCGGGAGTAATATATTCAGACACGGGCATGTGGCGCTTCGACGGGCGCATATATTGGCCAAACGTCATCACATCCACGCCCGCCGCCCTTACTTTCTCCATGGTATTGATCACCTGATCAGGAGTTTCACCACATCCAAGCATTATTGATGTCTTGGTGAGAGTACCAGGTGGAGCATATTCTCTGGCCAGTTTAAGAACATCGAGGGATTGCTTAAAATTAGCACGATGATCCCTGACCGATCTCTGAAGCTCTTCAACAGTCTCGATGTTGTGGGCGAATACATCTAATCCTGATTTCGCGACCTTTTCCACAAAGATTGAGTCCCCACGAAAATCAGGAACTGCTCAATGAAGTAAGAAAATAGAAGGATTAAGATGTTGTGCAGCTATTGGGAAGTGAGGGAAGTAAAAATGTCATTCCAATTATCTATCCATACTATATTAAAAGTAAAAAATTTGAGGTCCTCAAAAAGTGTCAAAGAATTCTCTATTGTACGGCACATGAGAGTTATTTTAATAAATCAAAAATATCCTCAAATAAATCATAATTTTTTCATTAGTATTTCATGTAGTCACTAATGAAAAAAATAATGATGTTTAGCCAGAAGGGTAGCCTTGGCGCACTGGTTGAGATGTTGCCGTGTGACCTTGAGGTCACAGGTTCGAGTACTCGAAGCAGCCTCTTGTAAAAATGCATGGTAAGTGTAGAAAAATGGTGTTAACCTTTTATATACTTCTTGAATCCAAAACTACAATTATGAGTACAAATATATAGGGAGAGGAGAGAGAGAGAAATCCCTTTTTCAAGATGTGAGACTATTACATGAGGAAGAAGAAGACCTATAATGAGCCAAAAAATGAGCATTTACAAGATTATTATCTAAACTCCCCCACAAACTGGAGCGTACAAGTCATAAGCACCAAGCTTGGATAATAACTGATAGTACACTGGCCGAGAGAGTTTTAGTCAAGATGTCAGCAACTTGTCCTGTAGCGGGAACATGCTCCAATTCGATCTTTTTTGATTGAACTTTTTCTCGAATGAATTGACAGTCAACTTCAATACGCTTTGTTCGTTTATGGAATACGAGATTCTTGACAATATGTATTGTTGCTTGACTGTCACAAAAAAAGGTCGTCGGAGATGAGAGTTTGAGTCCCAAATCATTAAGAAGACTTTCAAGCCAGGTTAACTCAAATACAACAGTAGGCAACATCCATAGCCCAGTACTCGGCCTCAGCAGACAAGCGAGCAAGAACGGTCTGCTTTTTGCTGCGCCAAGTAATAAGGCGTCCACTGAAGTATGTACAAAAACCAGTTGTGGAACGACCTATCATCAAGAGACACTACGTAGTCAGCATCGGAATACACAACAAGAGATATATAGGTAGATGATTGTAAAAAAGTCCTTGTCCCGGAGCAGTCTTTAAATATCCGAGAATGCGCACAACAGCTTGGGGATGAGATGTTCAAGGAGCATGTATAAAACGACTCACAACCCCCACAACAAATGAGATATCAGGTCGAGCAACCGTAAGATAAATCAGCTTCCCTACCAAGCGTCGATAGTATTATGGATTTGTAAGCAGTGGGCCGAAATCAGAACCATGTGCAGAAAGCTTGTGATTTACATCCATAGGGGTGTAGGCAGGTTTGCACACTGAGTAGTCATCATCTTGAAGGAGGTCAATACAGTACTTCCGTTGGGATAAGACGAGACCATCAATTTGTCTTGCGACCTCAAGCCCAAGGAATAATAAAAGATTTTCTAAGTCTTTCGTCTGAAATGTTGAGTTCAAATGTTGTTTTATTTGTTGTATCCCTGTAAAGTCGCAGTAATTAGAATATCATCAACATACACGAGGAGAATCAAAGTGTCAGTTGGTTGATGACGGATTAAGAGGGAGAAGTCAACCGAACTGCGAGTAAAACCAACGTCACGAACGACCTTACTGAATTTTTCAAACCAAGTACGTGAGGACTATTGGAGACCATATATAGACTTTTGGAGATGACATACATGAGACTCCCTCGTGGTCTCAAACCCGGGAGGTTGGTGCATATAAACAGTTTCTTGGAGATCGTCATTGAGAAATACGTTTTTAATATCCAACTGATGGAGGAGCCGCTGAAGATGGACAACCAAGAAGATCAGGACCCGAACGGTATACAACTTACCAACCGAGGAGAAGGTTTCATCATAATCAAGGTCTTGTTGCTGAGTGAACCCCCCGATCCACGAGACGAGCTTTTAGGCGGTCAACAGTCTCATCTGCAGCATGTTTGATAACAAATACCCACTTGCAACTGACACAAGACTGGCCAGGAGGAAGAGGAAGCAGATTTCAGGTCTGGTTAGCCCAGAGGACAATCATTTCATCATCCATAGTCACCCGCCACCATGGGTACTGAAGCGCTTCCTGCACAGAGTTAGGAATAGAAATGTAGGAAAGAGATACGACAAATTTGTGGAGTGGCGGATAGAGGCGATGTAGAGATATATAATTCGCTAAGAGAAGAGCTGTAGAGGTTAATTCTTGATCAGCGGGCCGCAGGATGTCATCGGTAGAAGAGAGCTGTTGTAGGGAAGCATTCTTGGACTTGCGACGAGTATAGACACGGAGATGTGGTGGACGTAGAGGAGGTAGAGACGGAGTCGTGACTGGGACAGCAAGACGAGCGACTGTGAAAGGTGGAGACAGAGTGGAAGGAGAGGAGTAGAATGGTTGATCCTCAACAAAGGCTATATCAGCCGAAACAATCAGCTTATCGTCGGTAGGAGAATAACAGACATAACCTTTCTGAGTGCGGGAGTAGCCAACGAACATACATTTGGTGGCGCGAGCAACGAGCATATCAGGAAGCGGACCAAGAAGGTGAACATAGCATACACAGTCAAAGACACGAGGTGTGAGAGGGAAAGCCGACTTGGAAGGAAAGAGGAGACTAAATGTAGAGGCGAACTCAAGTACGGAGGAAGGCAAGCGGTTGATGAGATGACAGACAGTAGAAACCGCAAAGTTCCAGTAGTTTGCGGGCACCTGCATTTGAAACATGAGTAACCGGGCGACATCGAGGAGGTGTAGATTTTTCCTCGCGGCCACACCGTTTTTCTAGGGGGTATAGGAACACGAGGTTTGATGGGTGATGTCAAACTTGGTGCATAAATTTGAGAAGGTGCGATCGGTATATTCGCAAGCATTGTCGATGCGAATGATTTTTAACGTAGTGGAGAACTGCGTACACGTCTCAGTAAGAAAAGTACGAAAAACAGATGTCAGTTCAGTACGATCATGAAATAGATATAACCAAGTGAGGTGCGAGTAATCATCAATAAAGGTAACAAAATACTGATATTCAAACACACTAGGGACTTTATAGGGTCCCCAGATATCAGAATGAACTAAGGAGAACGAAGTATTACTCCGACTACATGTAGGAGGGAAAGAAGTACGATGTCATTGATCGTAGATACATGATTCACAAGTAAAGCCTCGCAATGAGACATCAGGAAGAGCCTTTTTGAGAATCGGGAGAGGAGCATGCCCAAGACAGCGAAGTCAATCAACAGTGGAGATAACAGAGAGAATGATAGGTGGAACATCCAAGAGATACAATTCATTCGACAACCGCACTTTACCAATGGTATTCCGCGTGCGACGATCCTACACAGCAAAAGAGAAAAGAGAAAATGTTATACAACAGTGAATTTTCTGAGTAAGACGACTAACTGATAACAGATTGAAGGGGGATCCCAAAACATGAAGAACCGATGATAGAGGGAGAGTGGGAGTAAGCCAAAGATCAGCCGCGCCAGAGACCGGAGTGGTGTCGCCATTTGCGACAGTGATGAACTTGGGATAGGCAGACTGTATATATTGTGGTGGTCTCTGAAATGTAATGTGGTGAGTAGCACTCGAGTCCACGATCCAGTGGGCGTCATGGGAGACACAGGAAATACCTTCAATGGACAAAGACGCAACCGAGCCAAACGAGCGATTGATAACGCCTTGGAGCTGTTGAAGTTGAGTGCGGAGAGCGTTGATATCCTGTCGGGTAGAAGAATCAGAATCTTGTGGAGTAGCGCCAGTGGGAGTAAGAGCCGTTGTAGTAGAAGCAGCGAGGTGTGGAGGCAGACCATGCTTGTGATAACAAGTAGCTTCAAGATAACCCTCTCGACCATAGTAAGTACATTTGAAGGCAGAGCGCACAGCACGTCCTCGTCCCCGAGACGTATGGCGGCCTCCCCGAGCTGAAGAGTCACGAGCTGGAGCAGGGATAGGTAAGAGTGGATATTGAATGAGAACTGGAGAGAAATGTGCGGGGACCTCAGATGAAGGTGTAATCTTGAGCAGCATAGAGCAGACATCAGATAGCGAGGACGTTGTAGAGGAGGAAAGAATCTGAGCCCGAACACTGTGAAGGTGGGGAGGAACACGGGTCATCATCATAGCAATCCCAACAGCTTCACCTTAGCAGTTTCATGATACATGACCATGCAATATGACTCGATATCCATGGAATTAAGGATCCAAGATTTGACCCGCCCGTCATCACAGAGTCACTCATCAGTGGGGACAGTGGGAGCATCCCGAGTAAGATGATGATGAGACCTTTGTTCTGGAGAACGCGACGAACAGAATGCACCCATTCTACAAAATTTCATTTCCCGCTGAGGGAGATAGTGGTGATCCGAAGTTCATCACGAACTTCAGGAGAAGGAACAGCGGCATGAGCGGGAAGAGAAGAGGCAATCGTTGAGACCATGTCGGCAAGAGAGAAGGCGGCTGGCGAATAGACTCGGGCGAACTGGCGAACAGTAGCAAGAGACAGGCGATCTGAGAATCCGCGGCTACTAGAGGAGAGGTGGCGGGCGACTAGCCAAGAAGGGCCGACAACGACAATAGGAGAAGAAGTCGCCGAATAGTAACGAGGCCGGCAACGACTTAGAGGAGAAAAGGTCCGCGGACAGCAAAGCCAGGCTGACAGCGATTTAGAAGAGAAGAGGCCGGCGGGTAGCAAAGCAAAGACTGTAGCCACTAGAGAGGGAGAGACCGGCGGAGAGCAAAGCAAGGCCGGTAGCCGCTAAAGAAGAAGAGGCCGGCGGATAGCAGAGCAAGGCCGACAACGGCTAGAGAAGAAGAGGTTGACGCCTGGCGGATAGCAGAGCAAGGCCGGCAGCGGCTAGAGAAGGCCGCAACCAGAGAAGCCGCGAACAGAGAAATATGAGCAGAGACGCGGTTAGAGAGAACAACCACGACGGCAAGAGTAAAGGTGTAAGCAGCAACAGGTGAGCACGCCGTTTGGTAATATGAGACCGCGGCGAGCAGAGAAAAACAAAGAGCCAAACCGCATGACACAAGGAGGAGACCGCTGCGGATAGAAGTATGAACGGACCGCAGTCGAGCTGCGCAAAACGTGGCGGGAAAAGGGCAAATCGCGCGACCAAACAACGCGAGTAGGAAGGGGGAAGCTGAACCGGGCAGACCGCAATGGGTAAGGAAGACAGCGGGATGACAGGACAGTGAGACCCAACCACCAAAACTATAAAACCAAGAGGAGATCCAAAGAAAGCAATGGGAAGTAGCGAATCAAGTAACCTGTGGAATAGAGCGAGCAGTCCGCCCGAAATGCAAGGAGTCCGCAGAAGGAGATGCTAGCAGCAAAAAGCTAACCCCCAAATCGCAGAAGGGCGGGCGGCTAAAAAAAACAGAACGCATAGACAGATCATTGCGCTCTGATGCCATGTAAAAAAGTGTTGTAAACCTTGTATATACTTCTGCAATCCAAAATTACAAGTATGAGTACAAATATATAGGGAGAGGAGAGAGAAAGAAATCCCTTTTTCAAGATGTGGGACTATTACATGAGGAAGAAGAAGGCCTATAATGGGCCACAAAATGGGCCTTTACAAGATTATTTTCTAACAGTAAGGTTAGCCTACATTTCACCCTTGTGGTGAGATCCTTTCCCAAACCCTCACCGTGCGGGGATGCCTTTGTGCACTGGGCTGCCCTTTTAGTAAATTTAGTCACATTGTGAGCTTGTGACAAATCAATTTTTTTAATTTACATATATTATTAATTTTATTTAATAACAAATTATGAAAACAAATCATCATTGCTTCTCTTTCAACATTACTTTTTTGTCATACTTATAATAATTATTATTTTGGAAATTGATATGCATTGAAATTAGACTTCAAATTCTAGTTTCAAAGTACATATTTCATTCAACCGAACGGAAACTTAAGGAAAGTTCGTTTGGGAGGAATTAAGGGACTGGAATTAGAACTCAAATCATTTTTATTGAACTCGACATCATTTTATTGACATTGGAATTAGAACTCGCAATCATTTTGAAGCCTCATTATCCCATCCATTCCATCCAACCAAACTGGAATTGGAGATTCGGTGGGATGGAATTGAGGTATCAAAATTGGAATTGGAGATACATTTCCAATAAAGACACGAAACATTTCGTGAACTTTGTTAGAAGATATAAGGGAAAATGATGTAAAGGCCCATTTATAGGCTCATTTCTTCCTCTCTTTTTAGTCCCACATCTATTGTATAGGATTCTTTCTCCTTCCCTTCTCCTATATATTTGTACTCTCTTGTATTTGAGATATGAAATATATACAAAATTTGCCCATTGCTTTCTACAAACTTGAAATTTAAGGAAAATAAAAAAAGCAAAAACATACCCAATGCCTCAATCAACATATTTGGCTTCAATGACTTCAGCTTCTGAATTGTTTCAGTAAAATGACCACTCCCTTGATCAGGTAAATCATCGCGGTCAACACTTGTTATCACAACATAATCCAGGCCCCATGAAGCAATTGCTTCAGCAACATTTGATGGTTCATTTGGATCAGGAGTGGAGGTCGGGCAGATGTCATCATCATAGCAATCCCAACAGCTTCACCTTAGCAGTTTCATGATACATGACCATGCAATATGACTCGATATCCATGGAATTAAGGATCCAAGATTTGACCCGCCCGTCATCACAGAGTCACTCATCAGTGGGGACAGTGGGAGCATCCCGAGTAAGATGATGATGAGACCTTTGTTCTGGAGAACGCGACGAACAGAATGCACCCATTCTACAAAATTTCATTTCCCGCTGAGGGAGATAGTGGTGATCCGAAGTTCATCACGAACTTCAGGAGAAGGAACAGCGGCATGAGCGGGAAGAGAAGAGGCAATCGTTGAGACCATGTCGGCAAGAGAGAAGGCGGCTGGCGAATAGACTCGGGCGAACTGGCGAACAGTAGCAAGAGACATGCGATCTGAGAATCCGCGGCTACTAGAGGAGAGGAGGCGGGCGACTAGCCAAGAAGGGCCGACAACGACAATAGGAGAAGAAGTCGCCGAATAGTAACGAGGCCGGCAACGACTTAGAGGAGAAAAGGTCCGCGGACAGCAAAGCCAGGCTGACAGCGATTTAGAAGAGAAGAGGCCGGCGGGTAGCAAAGCAAAGACTGTAGCCACTAGAGAGGGAGAGACCGGCGGACAGCAAAGCAAGGCCGGTAGCCGCTAGAGAAGAAGAGGCCGGCGGATAGCAGAGCAAGGCCGACAACGGCTAGAGAAGAAGAGGTTGACGCCTGGCGGATAGCAGAGCAAGGCCGGCAGCGGCTAGAGAAGGCCGCAACCAGAGAAGCCGCGAACAGAGAAATATGAGCAGAGACGCGGTTAGAGAGAACAACCACGACGGCAAGAGTAAAGGCGTAAGCAGCAACAGGTGAGCACGCCGTTTGGTAATATGAGACCGCGGCGAGCAGAGAAAAACAAAGAGCCAAACCGCATGACACAAGGAGGAGACCGCTGCGGATAGAAGTGTGAACGGACCACAGTCGAGCTGCGCAAAACGTGGCGGGAAAAGGGCAAATCGCGCGACCAAACAACGCGAGTAGGAAGGGGGAAGCTGAATCGGGCAGACCGCAATGGGTAAGGAAGACAGCGGGATGACAGGACAGTGAGACCCAACCACCAAAACTATAAAACCAAGAGGAGATCCAAAGAAAGCAAAGGGAAGTAGCGAATCAAGTAACCTGTGGAATAGAGCGAGCAGTCCGCCCGAAATGCAAGGAGTCCGCAGAAGGAGATGCTAGCAGCAAAAAGCTAACCCCCAAATCGCAGAAGGGCGGGCGGCTAAAAAAAACAGAACGCATAGACAGATCATTGCGCTCTGATGCCATGTAAAAAAGTGTTGTAAACCTTGTATATACTTCTGCAATCCAAAATTACAAGTATGAGTACAAATATATAGGGAGAGGAGAGAGAAAGAAATCCCTTTTTCAAGATGTGGGACTATTACATGAGGAAGAAGAAGGCCTATAATGGGCCACAAAATGGGCCTTTACAAGATTATTTTCTAACAGTTAAGGTTAGCCTACATTTCACCCTTGTGGTGAGATCCTTTCCCAAACCCTCACCGTGCGGGGATGCCTTTGTGCACTGGGCTGCCCTTTTAGTAAATTTAGTCACATTGTGAGCTTGTGACAAATCAATTTTTTTAATTTACATATATTATTAATTTTATTTAATAACAAATTATGAAAACAAATCATCATTGCTTCTCTTTCAACATTACTTTTTTGTCATACTTATAATAATTATTATTTTGGAAATTGATATGCATTGAAATTAGACTTCAAATTCTAGTTTCAAAGTACATATTTCATTCAACCGAACGGAAACTTAAGGAAAGTTCGTTTGGGAGGAATTAAGGGACTGGAATTAGAACTCGAAATCATTTTTATTGAACTCGACATCATTTTTATTGACATTGGAATTAGAACTCGCAATCATTTTGAAGCCTCATTATCCCATCCATTCCATCCAACCAAACTGGAATTGGAGATTCGGTGGGATGGAATTGAGGTATCAAAATTGGAATTGGAGATACATTTCCAATAAAGACACGAAACATTTCGTGAACTTTGTTAGAAGATATAAGGGAAAATGATGTAAAGGCCCATTTATAGGCTCATTTCTTCCTTCTTTTTTAGTCCCACATCTATTGTATAGGATTCTTTCTCCTTCCCTTCTCCTATATATTTGTACTCTCTTGTATTTGAGATATGAAGTATATACAAAATTTGCCCATTGCTTTCTACAAACTTGAAATTTAAGGAAAATAAAAAAAGCAAAAACATACCCAATGCCTCAATCAACATATTTGGCTTCAATGACTTCAGCTTCTGAATTGTTTCAGTAAAATGACCACTGCCTTGATCAGGTAAATCATCGCGGTCAACACTTGTTATCACAACATAATCCAGGCCCCATGAAGCAATTGCTTCAGCAACATTTGATGGTTCATTTGGATCAGGAGCTGGAGGTCGGGCAGATGTTTTTACATTGCAAAATCTGAAAATAGGCTAAATAAAATTCAAACTGTGTTGAAGTTCTGATTTCCAGGTTAAAATCAAAGTTCATTACAATAACATTTCATGAAAGACCAAAAGTAGAAAATGGAAAATATAAAGAACAGAGAATCACCGAATATTCTATAGGTACAGTAGCATTCACTAAAAATATCCCTGATTGGGAAGTCAGACACAATCAACCAAGTTATATATATATATAGAGAGAGAGAGATAATCTTGTCCGTCCGATCAAAGTCTATTTGGTCCTGCATTTAAAATAAATTTAAATCCAAGCAAGAATCCAAATTCGAATTCAGGATTTCGGGATGAATCCGAATTCAAATGTTCGAACGAATCTGAATATTTGCATTCAACAACAAATTTGGATTCGATTGAAAAGTTATTTGATTCAATTTGGTTCGTGACCACCCCTAGTGCTTGTGCCTATGATACTAAATTGCAGTGGTGTCTATTTACCTGCAGTTGAAACTTTCGTGACTGTTTTTTCGCCCAAATTTCATTTTCGACGGTCTGAACATTAATGACCGCTAAAGTTTGATCACATATGCATGAATGTGAAGGTGTTATGGACTAAAACACCATTTTGAGAAACTAGTATTTGTGATTGTACTTACCCTTGCCCTACTTATGCTTTTCATAACTGCATTCACAACAATCACTATTCTCCCACCACTCTCCCAAACAGGGTCTAAGACATGTAGATATGCATCATGAAATTCAAAGATGCGCCAAAAGGTTAGTAAAATGAACTAATGTCGAAGAATTGATGAGGAAAAAATAAATCCAAAACAAGAAGGCTAAAAGTTATTCAAAAAAATACTTACAAAAAACATAAATATGTTAGGGCCCGTTCGTTTGCTTGGTTTTGACAGCCTGTTTTGGTTTTCAGTTTTCGCAGTTTTAATATAGGTGTTCGTTTCACTCTGTTTTGGCCTGTTTTGGTTTTGACCCAAAACACATGCGTTTTAACTCCATCGTTAAATCCTCACGCCTCAAAACCGAACCCGATAGGTCAGTTTTCCCTTGTTTTCGAAAAGGGCTTTCTCCTCCTTCCCGACGGATCTTCCCCGACGCCGCTCCTGCGCGGAGATATTACCGACTAAGGAAGCTCCCGACGGTGCTTCTGGAGGCGCATCTACTTCTTCCCCAGGTATGGTTTATTTTAGTCGTGATCGCCGCGGCGCTCGATGGTTTCTACCCATCAGTCGCGATTCAGACGCCCAGTGATTTTTTCCCGGTTCTATTCACTGTTTCTTCCCTCAGTCGTTTTTCCAGGGCCGGTGGAGGTGGAGGTGTTGCTGCTTGTTTCTTCCCCAATCTGTTAGGTCATTTGTTTAGGGTCACTTGTTTCTTCTCAGTCGTTTTTCTAGGGCGGTGGAGGTGGAGGTTTATCTGTTTGACCAATATCTCCAGAGTTTTCTAGGGCCAGTGTTGCTGGTTGTTTCTTCCTGGAGCATGTGTTTGTTCATTATAGACAAATTTTCTTCAAAAACATTGATACAACCAAACTAATTCCATGATAAAGCACAAACACATCATTCATCTACAGTTTTGACAAGTAAAACATCCAATGGATCCTAAGATCTGAAGAACTCTATCAAGAGAAGTAGAGCGAGAACTAATCTACTTTTAATCTACGGATAATGAGTTTCTTCTCTCAAATCGTTTTCATAATTGTTCAATAGACATTGTTTAGTTAACTTCCATATAATTTTTGTAGTGCTCCGGTAATAACATATGCTCCACTCTTCCACCTTTAGTTATATCGTTCCGATAGTTGCTAAGTATTAAATGATGACATACCACAAATCTTAATTTCTTTACTAGCTTCCAAATTGCACATATTTAGTTATCAATTTGTCATATGTTTTTCGTGTATTATAATGCTCCACTCTTCCACCTTTAGAATTTTTGTGTGTGTAACTATCAAATGTTAATTTATATTCCATGGTCTGTAACATTTTCTTAAAACTTGTGTGTGTTAATTTATATTTGTTGATGAATGCGATTATTGCGTTACGTAGGGAGAGAAAAAGTTTAAGAAGGAAGAGAGCTATCATGGTAGCTTTATCTGCAGCTGCCGTAGTCTTGATGAAGCATAGTACACTAAGACGACCTAGCATAGGAGCTCAACGTGATACTTTACGAAGCATGGTTCTTAATAGACTATATAATGGTTATGACATTAATTGCTACAGTCAACTTCGCATGAACAAACATGCTTTCCAAAGCTTGTGTGCCTTATTGGTAGACAAAGGCTTTGTACTTGGCACAGACAATGTAACCGTTAACGAGTCGGTTGGGTTATTTTTACATATCCTTGCCCATAATCACAAATTTAGAGATGTAAGTGGTACATATTTACGTTCAACCGATATCATAAGTAGACATTTTAACTTGGTGTTGAGGGCAATTCTCAAGTTGAGTGCAGAAATGATTAAACGTCCGGAAACATCACAAACAAATAGGTGGGGGTACTTTAAGGATTGTGTTGGTGCAATTAATAGTACACACATTGAGGTCACTGTCCCAGTTGGTGATCAAGGTAAATACCACAATAGGAAACAAGCTATTACCACAAATGTCCTTGGAGTATGTGATGCGAACATGAAATTCACATATGTTTTGCCTGCATTGGAGGGTTCTTCGTCTGATTCAAGAGTCCTGCGAAATGCAATAGAGAGAGAGGATCGCTTTGAAGTTCCTATAGGTAAATGCACATAATTTAAGATTGATACTTTCCCATTAAGGGTGGTTCTCTTCATAAATCATTTATTTTACAATGTAAGAAAATATTACCTTGTCGATGCGGGGTATACAAATGGTCCAGACTATCTAGCCCCGTACCGATCGACTCAATATCACCTTCAAGAGTGGGTCACTCAAGGAAATAGTCCAACATCATATAAAGAATTATTTAATCTTTCAATGTTATTGAAAGAACCTTCGGTTTATTAAAGAAAAGATGGGTTATTTTACGGCAAGCTTCCTTCTTCAATATTAAAGGGCAGGTATAAATATATGTTTGTAATTTGAATGAGTTACAAGATATGTGAATCTCCACAATTATTGCATGTTGTATTAAAGGACAATATTACTTACTATGAAGGTCAAAATCATCATTGCATGTTGTATTCTCCACAATTATTTGGTAGACCGGAGGCTTGCACGTGATGTAAGAATGTTAGCGGAAGTTGATGCGGAACTCTTAACCCAGAATAATAGCGGGGATAATTACCAATACGAGGATGGTGTTGAACACATTCAAGCGACAAATGAGTGGACCGAATTCAGAGATAATTTAGTTATTGCAATGTTTGATGAATACCAAGCCCGAGCAGCACAATCGCTAACATAATATAGTTTTGAGTTCTTAATGTTACCATTTTGGATGCAATGTATAATGAGTTCTTATAGTTATCATTTTGGATGCAATGTATCATGAATCCTAATTTTCATCATCTTGTATACTTTTGCTAGAAAGTCAACTCCATATCATGAGTTCTTCCACGCTTTTGTACTGCAATGTATATGGTTATAATGGACTTGTAAAATGACATGCATGTTAATACAAGAATGTTTTGTATTATGTTTATTTATAATCTAAAAATCTTATGTCTTACTTTATTACAGTGTTGCCAATGGACAAAAAAATATCAAAACCGGGAAGGATAAGGAAAAATCATATATTCATTGGACCGCCGAAATGGATTATGCACTTTCAGCCGCACTTTTCGAGCAACAAAACCTCGGGCACAAGGGTGCTAATGGGTGGAAGGGACCCGCATTCACAGTTGTCATCAAAGCTTTGTGGGATGAGTGTGAAGTCTATATAAGCAAGGAAAAAATAACAGCAAGATTGAGAACTTGGACTAAACACTACCAAGATATATCCGCAATGTTGGATACAAGCGGTTTTGGGTGGGATTGGGAACGACATGTGGTTATGGTTGATAGTGAACAGGTGTGAAGCGATTATGTTAAGGTAACTTATTCTATGTCGTTCTCCAACATTTACTACCCCAATAAATGTTCATCTATTTTATTTTAACGTTTTGTGCTTATGTGTTCAATATTAAACCGCAGGCACATCCATCTATGAGGCACTATAAGGATAAGGTGATTGTAAATTGGGGGGATCTTGCAGCCCTATGTGGGACAGACCGGACAACGGGTGGTAATGCAACGACTGGGGTGGAAGCATGTAATGAACCTAATGTTGAAGTGGAGGAGATTCCTGATGATGATGATATAATGGCAAGCCAACCAAGGAAGAAAAAGGTGAAGAAACCTTCAACTATTGATATGATAGCAACGACCGTCACTCATATTGCAAACAACATCGATGGGCCGCCAACACGAGAAAGGACAATGATTGAAAGAATGTACGCTGCATTGGCAGTTATGTCAGACCTTTCAGAGGCAGATCTCATAAAGACAATAGATTTGTTGTGCGCTAGCGAGTTGAAATGTGATATCTTCTTAGTTATGCCAGAGCTGGTTAGGAGGAGTTGGTTGCGCGCACAACTCGATAAAGAAATATGATATAACTGATTTTGAGGGTTGAGACATAAGTTTTGTGTGCATGCCTTTTGTAATGCTTATCAAATGGATTGTGTGATATGTCATTCGTAGTATGCCTCTTGTAATGCTTAGCATTTCTTTTCTAATATGTAATTGTAGCATGCCTTTGGTAATGTTTAGCATGTCTTGTGTGACATGCCTTTTGTAATACAATACTCGTTTTAATTTATAACTTTTTTGTACTTCTTAATATGATTATGATAGTGTTTCATGTATGCGAATTCGAGTACTAGAGATGCTCATTGTGAATATGAATGTCATTAAATGGCTTGCCCAATTTCCTGATTCCTGCTTTTTTTTTCATCGTTCTTTTGAGTTTTCACTGTTGATTTTACTCGGAAATCAAGATCCTGCAAGAAAGGGACAAATGCACCATGTCAACCTTACTATATCAAAAATGTAAAAGTTTAAAAAATCTAATTGGAAAAATCTACAAATTTATGCAAACGAACATAAGTTTTCGTTTTGCTTTAAAATAGACTTGAAAACCATGTTGCAAACGAATATAAGTTTTCGTTTTGCCCCAAAATGAAAACGCTTGATTTTCTTCATTTTGAAGCAAAACGAAAACCGTAAATGAAAACGTTGCAAACAAATGAGCCCTTAGTGTTTCTATGGTGATCTGAAATTAGTCAAACAGTTAGTCTCATTGTCAATGCAATATGAGCTTATATGGTCACGCATAAAAACGTTTGGAGAAGTTAGAGAAAAGATTGTGTTGGCCTTACTCATTGGATATGAGTGAAGGACCAATCCTATGGCACAAAGAAAATCGACGCTTGCGTCGAGTAGATATCGACGCACGCCGAGTTCTATTCAGCACAATCTGAGGTCGAATCAAAGCGGGCTTAAGTCAACGCTGTGTTGAGTAGATATCGTGTGTCGTGTTCTATTCAACGCAAGTTGCGTCGAGTGATTGTCGATGTTACGTCGAGTGATTGTCGATGTTACGTCGAGTAGATATTGACACAAGTTGCGTCGAGTGCCGTCGAGTGCTTATCGACATTGCGTCGAGTTCTTATCGACGCACATCGAGTTCAATTCGACGCATGTCGACACAAATCGAGTTCTTAGCAGATTCCGGAGGGCATAACATCATCATTGGGCGCACAACCCATACTATCTCTCCTGCCCTTCAAATCGAGCTTGTCCTCAAGCTTGAACGAGGTTTGTATTGGAGGGCATAACATCATCATTGACATCAATGGCGCACAGAACGAGGGTCCCTGATAGATGCAGATAATAGACCCTAACGGGATCTCGAGCGGAAAAAGAGATACGACGATCAGAACTAGTGGCGCCGACTTGTGAACAATTGGCACTGGCAGAAAAGGATCCAGAGGGTTCGGCAGAGCAGGGACTGACAAAGAAAGTGCTGGTAGAAGAAGTGTCGATGTGGCAGGAGGAACAATCGATGCAGAGAGCGGTGGTATGTCAGCGGCCGACAAAGATGACAACTACATGAGGAAAGACGACATCAGCGAAGGTGAAATCTTCGACGTAAGAACGACTATCAAATTATCAAGTTTGTAGAGGAGTGTGGTCATGACATCGTGACAACGTATTTCCTCTATCGAACAGAGGGCGAGAATCTCCGCGACACTAAGCTACGAACATTTGGAAGTTTGTATAGCGTCATATCTCTTGAATAAATAATTGTACTATTTGACTTTTAATATTATTAGAAAAATAATTTCTTTCCCGTGATTTTCCCCCGGATGCTATCTTCACTCATTATAAATAGAAAGATGAAGCAACCTAAAGGGCACACAGAGAAGAATATTAAGTGCACTTTGTAAATAGTACTTTGTGAGAAAATGTGCAAGTGTAATCTGCTTTTGTAAGTCATGTTTTTTCATATTGTGCATTGTATCATTCATTGGAAGAGTATCTATTACATGCTCCGATCTACGATCTCGTGCAACGGCGAGGTAAGGTGTGATCCTCCAGACTGGCGGTGAGAGGCGACCTGGCGTTACCGCGGAACGCAAGGGGCGGGCTCGAAAGAGATAGGGAAGGAGAGGGGATGAGAGAGAGAGGATGAGAGAGATGAGAAGATAATACTTTGCTTCCATTCCAAGTTACCCCCCATGGGTATATGAACCAGATTAGTATTATGCCCCTCACTTGGGCTTAAACATGTAAGTTTCAAATAAGCGCAAATAAATCATATAAAAACATGCACGAATTAAAAGGAAATAAACGGAGATACAATTTCGTGTGTGCGCGAGCCTTCATGTTGTTGCGGTGGTGCTGCGCTGGTAGTATGTTCGCTCCCAATATCAGTCTGGCTCCTTGATCGGTGTTGATTCTATAACATCTCCTTCCTCGTCAGAATACTGCTTGTCCTCAAGCTGAGAGGACAAGGCGACGATTGGTGCATCTGGGGGTTCACCGATGAAACATTTGAGCTGGAAGACGTGGAAGGTGTCGTGGTTGTGTGTCATCAGTAGGAGGCGAAGCTGATAGGCGACCTCGCCAATGCGCCTGAGAATCTGGAATGGGCTGTAGAATGGTTGACTCAATTTGTTGGGGGTGTCTGTCGTACACAGCGAGAGCTGGCAGTGTGGGAGGCGTTTGAGCCACACCCACTCATCGGTGGCGAAGGTTACATCATGACGGTTGTGATTGTATGTTGTCTACATCCGTTGTTGAGGACGGAGCAGGTGGTCTCGTGTCGTGGCTAGATGTTGGTCACGGTCGAAGAGTTCTCGGTCAACCGCGGAGAGGGTGGAAAGGTCGTGCCCATACGCGAGCAACGAGGGAGGGCCGCGGTCGTAGATCAATTAGAATAGGGTGGCCTGGAGTGTCGAGTGGTTGATGGCAGCGAAGTAAGGTAAGGACTTCACGGATGTGAAGATGCTCGGACCATGACTTGATATACATCAAGATACCGTCAAAAAACACAAGTTACAAACTTGTGGAGGAAAGATTGGAATACCGCGTACATGGGCGATTGAAAAGTGGAGGGTGCGTTCGTCAGACGCGAACGGCATGATGAAGAACACAAAATGCCCATGATGAGCTTGAAACGATGTTTTTCCACAAGTCAAATTTGGAGAAGAAGCGCACGTCAAGTAACTCATTGAGGAGTTCTTCGACCACGGGGATAGGAAACTTGACTTTGACTGTTTTGGCGCTGAAGTCCTGGTAGTCGACGCAAAAACGCCATGTTTTATCCTTCTTGTGGACGAGGAGAGCCGGGGACGAAAATGGAGAGGCGCTTCGTCGAATCATCCCTTGTTGTAGCATGGATGAGCATTGTCATTCAATCTCGTCTTTATAGAGAAATGGGTAACGATATGGCCACACGACTATGGGGGCAGCCCCCGGGAGGATACATATGCGGTGGTCCTGGAAGCGGTGCGGCGATAGAGTGGCTAGAATGGTAAAAATATCCCCAATTTTTGCAGGAGGAGGTGGAGATCCCGTGAAGGGTGGTCGATGTGGGCGGAGATCATGGCAGTCGGGCTCAGCATGAGAAAGGATTGCGGGCTGGTGGGTGGAGAGAGGTCGTGCCATTCAACTCGTTTGGTGCAGTAATACCACTGCACGGTCAGATTGTTGAAGTCTCATGTAATCGGCCCCAACATTCAGAGCCAACGCACATCCAACACGACATCAAAGCCTTCGAGGTCGACAACAAAGAGGCCCACCTCAAAGTTATGGTTTTGGACCACCACGGGCACCCGACAACATAGTGTCGGACAAGACATTGTGTAACGACCATTTTTAGTTACAAGGTAACGATCATGTTCAGTTACCGGGCTGCAGCTCGAGCACCCCGCGCTTGTTTCTCGACAACAATGCATTGTTGAAGCCGAATCTCGAACCCGCAACCTCCTCAATAAAGCGCCTTCAAACAACTATTCATCACCAATTGAGCAGAGAAACGACCATTTTCAGTGCAAAAAGTGCATTTTTAAAAAAAAAATGACTATTTTCAATTACTAGGTAACGACCGTGTTTCGTTATCGGGCTGCAGCCTGAGCACCCCAAAACCTTTCGCAAGTGCGGCTGATGTTCATGACAGTGTTGAGGTCGGGGGGGGGGGGGGGGGGTCTTGGAATTCCACGTCCAGGTGGAGCTCGTGCAGGCCGACGGTAAAGATTGGGAAGTGTTGATCGATTTGAACGGAAGACGCTCGCGCTAATAGAAGTTGAAAGTGGACAAGATAGTCTTCCAGCGGCCCAGTTTGGCTAAGCACAATGAGGTCCCCCAAGGGGCTGCCTCGTAACGAGGGGCCACAGCAAAGTGTACAAGCTGTCTTGAACTCGTACCATTGAAGGTAAGGACGTTCGCGCTGAAGTTGGGAGAACCACAGCTGGGAGGCCCCCTGGAGATGGAAGGAGGCAAGGGCCAGACTATTGTCGCCTCTAGTGCGTTGGTTGGAGAAGAAAAGTTCGCATCTGGTGAGCCATGACCGTGTATCTCCGCAGCCTATGTTATTAAAGGCACAGGGGAGCACCGAGGCGCAAAAAGGCTCTGGAGCCTAGGTGGAGGAACACACCTGAGGCACGTGAGGCGCAAAAATGGAAAAATA
Source organism: Platanthera guangdongensis (assembly GCA_039583875.1). Classification (NCBI taxonomy): domain Eukaryota; kingdom Viridiplantae; phylum Streptophyta; class Magnoliopsida; order Asparagales; family Orchidaceae; genus Platanthera; species Platanthera guangdongensis. The sequence goes on from CM077165.1 coordinate 148,458,231, forward strand.
AAATCAGCAAATTGGGCGCCTCAGGCACATCACCCGCCTAAGCCTTGCTGAGGCACAACGGAGTGCGCCCGGTGCGCTCGGCGCCTCAGGCGCGCCTAAGCGTGCGCCTAGATAACACAGTTCATAGCCATTGAACACCGAAAAACCCCCCTTGACGTACCGGGAAACCCGCTTCCCTCGGAGCGGTTGTCGGAGGTACCCTCTTGGTGGATGATATCGAGTGCGGAGTGGTGACTTGTCGGGCGATGCAGAGGTAACACCCCCTGTGGATAGGTTGGCGGTGTGGGAAGCTTCGACTTCCCTGAGACGAGTATCCAGACGGTCGAGGCGCTCCAAGTTTTGTTGGAAGAACTCACATTCGTCAATAGGGGAACTGATCGGTGTAGGCTGGCGTGGCAGGAGGCCGTGGTTGTTTGGCGCGGAGAGGAACGACGCAGTAGTAGGAAAATGCAGGGATAGAGGTACGGTGGTAGGGTTAACGGTTGGAGTTCCCTCTGATACAGAGATGTTACGTGCTCCGGTCTACGATCTCGTACGACGGAAAGGTAAGGCGTGCTCCTCCAGGTAGGCGGTGAGAGGCGGTGTAGCTGTATCGCGGAACATGAGGGGCGAACATGGTAGAGGCAGGGAAGGAGAGGGGATGAGGGAGATGAGAAGATAATACTTTGCTTGCATTCCAAGTTACCCCACATGGGTATATGAACTCGATGAGTATCAAACCCCTCACTTGGGTTGAAACACGTGGATTCTAAATAAGCGTGAATAGAACATATAAAAACATGCACAAATTAAAAAGAAATAAACAAAGATAAAGTTTCGCGCGCGGGCCTTTTAAACAAGCATGATGAGAATGGGACAATCATCAAGAACAAGGCAAGGTTGGTACATCCCACTTTAGTAAATCATGTTTACAAATTAAAGATAAATTTATATAGTTTAAAGCAAGCACCTAGGGCTTGTTATGAACCTTTGTCTACCCTTCTTATCAAGAACAAATTCTTAAGTGGAAATAAAGATAGCACATTGTTTCTTAGGGAAACAAAGGGCAATTGTCTTCTAGTTCACATTTATGTGGATGACATAATATTTGGGTCTACTGATGACAACCTTTGTAAAAAGTTTGTTAACCTCATGCTGAGGGAGTTTGAAATGAGCAGTATGAGAGAGCTCAAATATTTCTTTGACCTCCAAGTGAAACAGTCTGATGAAATAATTTTTATCACTCAGGCCAAATATACTAGGGAGCTTATTAAAAAAATTGGGATTGAATCAACTTTCACCATGAAAACTCACATGGAGTCCAACATTTCCCTGGACAAGGATGAGAAGGGTAAGCCCTTTGATGAATCCATTTGAAAATTTTGGGATGTAATCAACTTTCACCATGAAAACTCTCATGGAGTCCAACATTTCCCTGGACATGGATGAGAAGGGTAAGCTCTTTGATGAATCCATGTAGAGTTGTATCATTGGATCTTTGTTGTATTTAACTGCTAATAGGCCAGATATCATGTATGTAATATGTGTTTGTGCTAGGTACCAAACATGCCCTAAGGAATCTCACTATTCAGCTGCAAAGAAGATTTTGAGATATCTTAATGACATCCAACACTTGGCCTTTGGTACCCAAGAAACAATGAATAACAAATAGTTGCAGATAATCAAAATTGTAGTGCTGCTAGAAAAAGAACAAGAGGACACATGTAAAAGGGTCTGAATTCGACCTTACCTGCATCCGCGCGTACAGGTATCTCCTAGAATCATAATGGTTGCAGTGGCCGTCCCGGTCTCTCCGCCGGACCAGCACTCTCCTAGATTAGGACACTTCGCCTCCTCACATACGGTGTGCAAATTCAGCTCCCGCAATTTGGCCTTGATGGCGGCGTACTTTGCGCCGCCAGGGATTCTCTCTTTCATCCAGTTTGGCTTCGGCAGGGGCTTCTTCTTTGTTCCGACCGCCACCGAGTAGGCGAAATCGGAAAGCTCCAGCGTTTCTGCCTGCAGCCGACGGCGCAGTTCCGCCAGCGTCCGTGGCGGCGCCACGGGAGAAGGATCGGGATCTAGGGTTAGGTGGCGAAGAGAGGAGGTGGAGGAAATGGATCGAAGAGAGGAGGGGCAGAACGAGTCGAGGGATTTGGCGAGGGAGAAAAGGGGGCGCCGGCAAATCATGGCTTCTCTCTCTCTATCTCTCTCTCTCCTTCTTACATTTTCATTTTTTTTCTGCATTGAAGTTTGGAGATATTTTAACGGCAGCCCCACTTTCAATATATAAAAAAAATGTTTAAGGATGCTGTTGCTTATAAATCTAATTTTACTTCTAATAAATTCAAATTTGATGCAAAATTTATTTTCTTTTCTTATTTTTGAAAGACTCAATTATGTTTTTAGCAAACTCCAGTTCGAATTCATTTCCACCACCTCCCTTACTCCCCTCATAACTCCTTTCCCTCTCTTGTTCGCAACTGGATGAGTAAAAATAAATAATTTGTTTTAAACTTAATTAAGTATATAAATTTAATTAAAAATTTTAAACTTAATTAATATTTAATAGGAATTAGTTCATAGCAATAGAGCAAAACTGTAAAATATTTGAAGAGATCTTACAATACACGATGAGATTGATAATTAACTGCTGCAGGATTCTTCTTCTGAAGTTGTTCACTCGATCAGCCCGGAGATTCATCGTCTTCCTCGTTCTAGCCGCCTTCTTCAATGGAAGATTTTTACAAACCCTAGATGAAGAACTCTCTCTATTCTCTTCTCTCTTGGAATGTCTTACAATGAACTATTTTGTGAAGATTTTCGTTCTTAAAAACGTAGCCACCTCTTTGGAAAGAAGCACATTTCTATATTTGAAATTGGAGTTAACTTTAAATTTCAAAATCTGAAATTCAACCAGGCCTCATTGCAACCTGTTTTCCCGCGCATTATAACTCACTTTCCTGGTGATGATATTTGGGCAGATTTCTTTTTGCAAGCAGATTTTTTTGGCAATTCTCACAATAATATCATGGAAAAAGGCTGGATTAGCCACAAATTAAATGAATATGAATTTAATTTCATTTATATTTTATTTAAACCCGTTCAAAGCATTTTATAGTGAATATTTAAACTTGAAATTGAGCCATATAATTTCTTTTTTAGAAGTTACCAGTTACTCTTCAAAATGCTCCTCTACTGTGTTCATTAAAATGATTTTGTGAAGGCTGGATGCCATGTTGCACAAGTTGATAGTCTGATTGCTCTTAGCTTCCTTTTAGCTCTCATAACTTCACGACGCGAACCCGATCTCACTTCACACACGATTTTTGGCAATGTTGTAAAATCCAATTAATTCATGTAATTTACATTTTATTTATGGGAGCATTTGATTAGATTTATTAGGCACAATTTATAACTCTCATTGAAGCTCTCTTATTAAAGTCCAAAAACTCTATAATGTCATTCATTGATTCCCCAATGGATCCGATTACTCTCCATTTCTAATGAAATGAAGATCCATTTATTCATCTATTGGACAAGACAACTCAAAAAGAAATCTAGTGGTTGACATTTGTTTGATTAAGACTTCATTTGGTTCGGCGTTTTGTCGCCTCTGTTTGAAGCAAACGTCCCCGGACTGCGGATAAACAAATGGCCGCCGACGGCGGTTGCTCTGTTTGTATCTACAGTAAGGAGGATACGATCCCGATCTGCTCTATTTCGAGCCTCGTATCTTCCCTCCGGTTCCAAAGCACAGTTTCGACCTACTGAATGCACCTGCTACGGACGAACCAAATATAACCTAACAAGACTAAAAGAATGAAAAATGATGACGACAAGCTTTCCATCCAGACCTTTAAATGGATCACCTCCATCCTTGTACTTCTCTAACCTCTTGGAGCAAACTCAGGATCCTCTCAATTTTTGAAGAAATGAATACTCTGCCGTTCTCTAGGAAATCTGGAGAAGTGGAGATAGAAGTCATTCACCTCTTAGCAGATCTAGCGAAGTAGAACCGATCCTTGCCCGACGGATTCAGATCGCCGGCAATCTTTCCTTCTCGGTTTTCTTCAACGCCGGCAGCAAAGGCATCTTCTACGATTTTCCCGAGGAGATCAAGCCTGCCCTGGTTTTCACTTGGAGGAGAGACGCTGCAGATGGAGATATTGGCTTCCTCCCACATGCAGTAATTCCATATTTTTCTAGGTTTCTTCTTCTACTCCTCGGGGCTTCTACATTGGAGATTCGCTAGGTACGGAAGATGTTGGAGCAACTGCTGATCTTTACAAGAGGCGGTCTCATTCTATGGACCTGCAAGGAGCTCGGAAACGCACTCAGGGGCTCACCCATAGACGCGCTCATTCGATCCTGCCTCCTCGAGGAGCGATCGGCCGACGGGGTCTTCAACTACGACGCCCCCGGCGCTGCCGCCTACACACTCAAGTGGACCTTTCATAACGAGCTTGGCCTTGTTTTCGTAGCCATCTACCAGCGGATCCTTCATCTTCTCTATGTGGATGAGCTACTCTATGCCATGCGTCAGGAGTTCTCGCATATTTACGATCCTAAGCGCACTGCATACGACGAATTTGACGAGATTTTCCGCCAACTTCATATGGAGGCAGAGGCACGAGCAGAGGAGATGAGAAAGCTTAAACAGGCAGGAAAGGCGGCTCCCTTGTTAGGCAAGAAGCAACTCCAGGGTCCTTCCCAGAGAGGTGTACAACATGGTGGAAGAAAACAGAAGAGTGGTAGTAATATCGGCTCTGCGACTGATGAGGATGGCGATGATTCAGATAAACATATTGAATTGGTAAATAATAGTTCTAATGGACACCAAACCGGGACCAAGGAATCCATTGCTAGAAAGGGGAAGGAGAATGGGCCACCCGAATCTGGCGCTTTTGATGTCAATAAATTACAGAAGCTGCGTGCCAAAGGCTCCAAGAAGAATGCTTCTGCTGTAGTTAGTAAAACTTCAAAGGAGGAGCCAAAGAAGAATGTGAAAATGAATAGGGTTTGGGGCGATTCGCCCCCTTCTGAATCGAAGCTGGATTTCACGAATCCAGGTGACAAGAGTGGGGATGGTGTCCTAGAGGTTGTGTCCACAGATCAGGGAGACAGCATGATGGACAAGGAAGAGATTGTAAGCAGCGAGAGTGAAGATGAAGAAGATGACAAATTTGAGGGTGCCAAATCCAGTGCTAAGAAGGGCTGGTTCTCATCCATGTTCCAGAGGTAATTTAGCATGCTATCTATCTCTGAAAGCTATATCTTGCTTAATTGCTTGTCTTAACCATCTTTGTTCTTTGTTAGTAGGTGATGTTGCTTACGAATTTTCAGATATTGCTTGATTAACCCGTTCTGTTATTGTTTTAGGAACTGGAATAATATTTTGTAGAGCTTCATGCACTCTATATTTGATGTTATCTCATTAGATTACTGCATCTTCTCTAGTTGAGGAAGTTAGATCACCATGAAGTGCTGCTTCAGTACATTTTTCAAAAGTGTATTAGTTGTATTTTGCTTATGGCTGAGAATTTAAATCTGCATTTATGATTATGTTAATCTATTTTCATCCTAATATAATGGGTAGATGATGCAAATGGACAAATATCATGGCACATACTTTTTTGTTTCAGTGATGAGGTATATTACAATGACAGCATGCTTTAGAGATATTAAGAAAAGTAATAGTCTTGGATCTTGATTTGGTTTCAACTGTAATTGTTCTTATAAGTATTATCGAGCAACGGAGTGGGTGAGGTTAGAAAAAAAAATTTACTCTTTGGAAAAACTAAAAAGAAAAGATGCAAAGATTCCTCCACAAGCTCCTAAATTTAAACATAAGACATTAACTCTGTTTCTATCATAAGCTCATGAGCAGCTTGTAAAATATGTCTAACATTTATCTGACTTCTATTCACACTTTAAAGCTTTCTAATGCATTTATATTGCTATTTGCATGGAATAATTGTGATCCAATCTCAGTTTTAAGTTAATGAACAACAACTAAAGCTCAAGTGACATTACCATGGATTTTTAGTTTGTGGCATTGCTGTCCATCCTGTTCCCACCCCTCCATTCAAGTATCCTTGTCCAGTGATGCTGAAGCATGATATGCTATCTATGCAAGTCATATGCAGTTTTCTTGTCATTTTGTTGGAGATTCATTTATTCATTTTCATGTATTTAACTCACATGTGATGGTTCATATGTTGTGTATTGTAATTTGACCTTTAATTATAGGTCAATGTTACACGTGTCATAGCATGTGTCATGAGTGAATATATGCATATGAGATTTGATGAACTCAAACCACTTTATCTTGATCAAAGTTCACTGGAAGTTCTTTAGATTGATCTTTGACATTTTTTATCATTGTTGATGAGCACATCATCATTGGACCTCAAAATCACATATTTTGACTTGCCACATCCCTTTTACATTCATTCACCTATTTTATCCCCCTTCTTGCATGGACGAAAATTTACTTCATTAAACCTTTCAATTGCATTTTTCTTTTCCTTCTCCGCCAAGTTATTCATTTGAATCTAGCCATAACCTCTCCATTTTCCTATCAAATTGTGCGTTGATCCTTCATCTTAGCCTTGTCCTCTTCACTTCCTCACTTTTTTACATTCCAAGCTGAACAAAAGGAATTGAGTTCAACTTGTATCTGATAGTTGAAGATATGAAAATTTGATTTTACCATTTTTGTTTCCTTGTGCATTATTGGTGTTTATCTTTCCAACCAAGTGACATAATTCTTGAGTGTGAATGACACGAACCTTGGAGATGAATTTTCAAGGTAGGAGAAGGAACATTAAGATGAAGGACTGTTCATGCTCCGTGGAGTAAGAAAATGTATTATACAATAACCAACTATCCATGGAGAACTGACTTAGTTATCCCCGCTTTGCCTCATCTTGGTTAGATTTGCTATGGTGAGATATTTTGAAGCGCTCATTATTTCTTTAACCATGAATCGATCAATGATTGTCTTTTTTAACATACTTTTTACGTCGTATGAATTTGTCGTATACTTTATCTTAAAATCACCTTTATATTCAATGTAATTTTATACGACTCTGTTATTAAAAGTAAAACTTTTAAGAATACTTGGTTAATTCTTATTTTCATTGCATAACACATTTATATCCACTACATTTTACTTGACATTTTTGACCTATATCATTTAGTTTAGACATTACCTAATTCAGTTGTCAAATGTATAAGCATGATCTATATTGTACACAAGCAGGACACTTGCATTAAATAAAATTGAGAGACATGTTCACATAGATATACGATTAAGGACTGGTTCCCTCTCCCAGGTAGGGGTGCAAATAAAACCCGAGCTCGGTTGTTTAGTCCGGTTTTTGCTTGGGTCTGACTTCTGAGCCTGGTTAGGCCCAGGTCGGGGGCACCATGCCCCTGTTTTTAGCTTGGGCCCTACCCGGTACTCAACCCGTGCCAGGATCAGGTCTTCCCGGGTTGTTGGTTAAGCTTGGTGTCTGTGAGGTCTGATTTGGGCTCGGTGCCCGTGAGGCCTATTTTGGGCCTAGTGTCCGCGAGGCCTCATTTGGCCAGCGGAGCGCTGGCCAAGCTTTACAGTTGGGCGGGCACCCACATTAATGTTGGGCGGCCAACGCCCAACATTTAATGCTTGCCATTGTTGCCAAATGGTAACTTGTTTTTTTTAACAAAATAATATTAATACTTTCCCGGCCCAGGCTTGGCTTAGTTGCTGGGCCTTTCAAGTCCCCTTTCCAAAGGGGAGTCTCGGGTCCAGCCCAGGTAGATTTAACCTGGACCCCCGACAACAATAAAGCCCAGTCCCAGAATGACTAAACCCAGGCCTAGAATGCCTACGCCCGGGCTAGGTCGTCGGGCTTTATTTGCATGCCAAGTCCCAATTAGAGCCCGATTACGAAACATAGAACATGAGATTAACTACAAAAACACACACACTCTCACTTATATAAGGATACAACTCACACATTTTACAAAAAGTGCCCTCATTAGTTCATAAATGCTACATGTGATCGTCTCTAATTTGTTGCTGCTAATGTTCGATCATACTTGTATGATTGAGGCGATCCTGACTCAAAACACTACTTTAGAGAAAGAGTTCACAATCACAACTACTAAAATGCTATCTACAGCTCTTCCAAGCAGTGCCTTACTCTCAATTATTTTACTTTTATCAAACACAATTAGACAATGATACTTGCATGCAAACCCTATTGCATTACAAAATAAGTTTAAAGCTTAATAGATTTGATTTCACCTACAATAATATACACTCATATAACACAATTAATATTTTTCATTTCACATATTTAAAGGACAGGCCAATTTAAGACTAGCTATGTTTGGGAGAATTTGTCATTTGGGCAGTGATGGTGCCAAGTTATGGTCAGAAACACAATGGCGGCGGCCTATCAGCATTGGGAACTTTTGTGAATGTTTTAGCTCAATTATGACTTTTTAGATTTCGGGAGTTTACAACCGTTAATGCTTAACCACACCTACATGACTATGATGATGACATTTTGACACAAAACATAATCACAAAGTATGGAAAAGTCGGATACTACGTGATCAAATGCTCAAATCATGTGATCGTAGTGATGAGGGTGTGAAGTATGCTCACTCGACGGTTAAGTGCATCGACTGATTTGTTCTCAACACCAGTTCAGTTTTTAAGAATGTAATGGAAATCTTGTAAATACTCAATCCACTTAGCGTGACAATGACTCAACTTCTTTTGGGAGTCAAAATAAAGTAAGGCTTGGTGATCTGAATATAACACGAACTCACGAGTAAGGAGGTTGTGTCTCCAATATCATAGAAATTGAACAATCAACTTCTTTTTCATTTCACATATTTGAATGGTGGGCCAATTTAAGACTAGCTATGTTTGGGAGAATGTGTCATTTTGGCAGTGATGGTGCCAATTTATGGTCATAAACACAATGGCGGCGGCCTATCAGCATTGGGAACTTTTGTGAATGTTTTAGCTCAATTATGACTTTTTAGATTTCGGGAGTTTACAACCGTTAAAGCTTAACCACACCTACATGACTATGATGATGACATTTTAACCCCAAACATAATCACAAAGTATGGAAAGGTCGGATACTACGTGATCAAATGCTCAAATCATGTGATCGTAGTCATAAAAACTCAACTTCTTTTTCATTTCACATATTTGAAGGACGGGCCAATTTAAGACTAGCTATGTTTGGGAGAATGTGTCATTTGGGCAGTGATGGTGCCAAATTATGGTCATAAACACAATGGCGGCGGCCTATCAGCATTGAGAACTTTTGTGAATGTTTTAGCTCAATTATGACTTTTTAGATTTCTGGAGTTTACAACTGTTAAAGCTCAACCACACGTACATGACTATGATGATCTATGAAGCACCGACACTTCAAAATGCCCAGTGTGTCGGTGTCGGAGAGTCCGACACTCGTCCTACTCTCCGACACTCTCCGACACTCGAGTCAGAAATCCGACACGCTGGCTCACGCGGGACTTGCATGTCCCGCTCAATAGGACACATGTGTCCCGCTCAATCGGACATGCGTGTCCCTAAGTTAACTACTAATGGTAAGCCGGGTGACAGTTTGTCTTGGAAGTGTTTTTACCCCTTTCTAGCATTTCAAGTAGTGAAAGTGGATCTACGAGTGGCGTAAATATTTTCTCTACAAAAATGAAGATTGAAAGTGAGAAAAAAAGTTTGCATGAGAATCCATTATTTTTAATGATGATATATAATGGTAATGTGTTAATGTTCTATCATTTTTTGATCATTTGTTAGATTTTGCATTTGAATATTTGATGAGTAATATTTAAACATGACTTAATTTATTTAAATATTTATTAATTGTTATTTTTTTGTTAAATTCTTTAGGATTTTCATAATTATAAAAAATGATTATTTAATATACGTGTCCCAGCGTGTCGGAATATGATATTTTTTGAGAATTGACGAGTCGCGTGTCGTGTCGTATCGCATGTTCTGTGTCGGTGTCGGTGCAACATAGATGATGACGACATTTTGACCCAAAACATAATCACAAAGTATGGAAAGGTCGAATACTGTGTGATCAAATGCTCAAATCATGTGATCGTAGTAATAAGGGTGTGGAGTATGCTCACTCGACGGCTAAGTGCATCAGCTGATTTGTTCTCAACACCAGTTCGGTGTTTAAGAATGTAATGGAAATCTTGTAAATACTCAATCCACTTAGCGTGGCGATGACTCAACTTCTTTTGGGAGTCAAAGTAAAGTAAGGCTTGGTGATCTGAATATAACACAAACTCACGAGTAAGGAGGCTATGTCTCCAATATCATAGAAACTGAACAATCGCGTAAAACCCCCGGTCATAGTTGGAATATCTGTCATGCATCATTAAATTTCGCACTAAATTAAGAAATCAGATGACCTTCCTGATCAAGTACTCCTTCGATACCTACGTCGAAAACGTCGCAAGCTACCTCGAATGCTCTGCTAAAATCAGGTAATCGAAGAACTGGGGTCGTGGTCAATTGGGATTTAATGACCTCCAATGCCCGGGCGGCGGCGGGTGTCTACTGAAAATCTCCCTTTCGAAGGCAATGTTTATAGGAAGTCGTGGTGTTGTTAAAACCTTTGACAAAGCATTTGTAGAACATGGCCAACCCATTAAAGCTACTAGCTTCATGGATATTTATGGGATTGGTCATCCTCGAATATACTTGACATTGTCAGGATTTATGGACACGCGTGAGCCAGAGAGATGAACCTTAGAAAGTGTACAGACTCAGATAGAAATATGTGTTATTTTCGATGGATATAAAAGTGCTCCTTACGGAGGGTGCCGAAAAGCAGCCGTAAGTGTGTAAGGTGCTCCTCATGAGTATGACTTTAAACAAGAATATCGTCAAAATAGGCTACAAGATACTTGCTTATATAAGAGCGTAAAATTTGTGTCATCGTGCACATAAATGTACTAGTGGAGTTGGATAGCCCAAAGGACGTAACCAACCACTTATATAAGCCGTCCATTGTAACAAATGCGGTTTTCCACTCATCAACCTCTTTGACCCTGATCTAGTGGTATCCTATCCGTAGATCTAACTTGAAAAAGATCTGGGCACCTGACATTAGGGCTGAGCATTTATTCAAAACTCAAAAATTGCTCGAAAATTTAGCCGAATTGGAATCGGTTAAAATTGATTCGACTCGATTTGAGTGTATTCAATTTGACTCGAATCTGATTTCGAGTCAGTTCTGAATCACTCGAAATATGATTCGAATTAACTCGAATTAATTAAAATGATTATGTATTTATTCATATATTCTTATTTGAAAATTAAAAACAATAAAATTTAATCCTAAATAAAAAAATAAAGATTTAAGTGTTTCATTTGCTAAATTTACAATTTAATTTTGAGTCGAGTAGGAAAAAAGAGAAAAAATGCTCAATTTCGAGCCGAGTCGATTTGTTTTTGAGCCGATTCAGAATCGAGCCATTTTGAGTCGAGCCGGCTCGTTCGAGTCAATTTCGAGCTGAGTTCAAATCAAAAGTTTGATTTCGAGCCGAGCCAAATCGCACGAACTTGACTTGATATCAGCCCTACCTGACATGGTGTCTAAGAGGTCGTCGAGTCCAAGAATGAGAAACTGATAATTGATCGTAATCCTGTTGATTGCCCTTCTATATACCTACATTCACAAGGTACCATCCTTATTTATAAAAGGGGCAGGTACCACACAAGAGCACAAACTTTCACTAATAAATTGCTTTTGTAGGAGGTCGGCGATCCAAGTTCTATGTGTTCATTGGGATTCATCTGATGATTGGCGTGGAAGATTCAACAAAGATAATCCCGGTATAAGATCAATCACATGCTGAATATCCCTTGATGAGGGTAGCTAATCTGGGATCTCATCTGGCATCATATCGCTATCCTCATCTAAGAGGCGTCGAATAGTGGGATGAATGAATTCTATGTCCATAATGTCCTTTGTAATCTATGAGGCAACAACGACACAAATGATAGTGGTATCGCGCCTCTCTCGAGTGAACTCACTACATCGTAAGATATGGATAAGTCTCGGGGAACCTGCAGTAGCTGAATGCTCAACCCTTCTGATGCGGAGTAGAGACGAGGACGAGCTTTGGGCCCGTTTATGACTGATCTGGCAACTTAACATATATGGCGTGCCCGGATCGAAGATCAGACTCCAACGATGTGTCCGGATCCGCATCTCAAGTCGAGATCATATTTTACTTTATATAGTTTGGTTTATTATTGTTATATTTAAGTGGTTTTCCCCTCGGCCAATCATAACCGTTGATTCGGGATGCCCTAATCTTCATGTTATTATTAATAGAGGTGTTAGGGGCAGATCCAAGACATTACAGAATTTTGGAGAGTTTTCTTCCTGGATTCCAGCGATCACCCCTCAGTGCCGACGCCGTGGAACCCAGGTGACGACTCCTAGGTGCTCAAACTCCTTCCCAAGGTACTACCCATCCATAACCATCATCTCCCCCCCCAAAACAAAACCCTACCCGCACCCTCCTCAACCCCCACACCGCTGGAAATAGCCCCCTCCAGCCCGGCTGCCTGCTGCAGGCCGTACATCCCTGCTACACCCAACCGGCCAGTCGCCGACTTCCCTTCACCCAGCCACCATTGCCACCCCTCTCCCCCTCATCCCTAGCCACCGCCGACCCCCTATTTCCCTCCCTACAGCCGGCCCCTCATTCCAAAGCCGTCGGCTTGGCCTCCATCCCACTTCCCTCATGTCGATCCACTCCCCTCAACCCTATTTTTTAGATCAATTCAGATCTGATAATTTCAGCTCCCAATCCGCCATCTCCACCACTCATACTTAATTATTTAGCCCGGATCCGCTCTCAAACATCAGATCCATCTAACCCTTGCGCAGATATACTATCTCGTGACCAGATCTATCTATTTTTGGTCTGATCTCGCCATCCACCACCGAGGACAGCCACCGCCAGCATTTCCATGCCGTCGGTTCCACTTTCGATCGTCGATCTACGCATCCGACTCCGGAATCTACAGTGTCTCGGTCAGCCCACTACTTTGGTGAGCCTCTCATTGTATTGGAACATTTGATTTGACATTATTATTGATTGATGATCATGCTTTGCTTAGATTCGTGCTTGTAGAAATTTGTTGCTGTTGAAGCCAGGAAAAATCCCAACCTCAGAATTCGGATCAAAGCCGCCTAAGGTTACTGACTCAGAAGCTAGATCAGACGGCAAAGATGACTAGGACGAAGAATCCGGTCAAACAGGACCCCAGATGTTGCGGCAGGAAGGTCCCACCACGTACCCGGATGCTCGAAAGGAGCAACCCCTTCTCAACCAAGGATGGCTGAACTGGGTACGAGGGAAGCTAGCTGGCGAGGTCGCAAGGTCGCGACTTGCTCTCCAAGGAAAAGGAATCCAAAGATTTAGCTAGTATACCGAAACTGAAGCGGGCGAGTATCCTGACGAGGATTTCAAGTGCTTCACCTCGTACCCATGGGGTCCTATTTATAGGCAAATGCAAGAGGAGGGGGGGGGGGGTCATATTTATACCCCACCCCCTGACGACCAGGCGACTTCCAGTGGAACTCGCACGGGCTGGGCGAGTATCTCGCCTAGTCGCCTACCTGGCGAGTATGCGAGGTGAGCTCGCCTATACTCGCCCAGGCCTTCCGCGATCTTGAGTCCTGACTTTGACTCCTGCCTTGACTTGTTGACCTTGACTTCTGCTGACCTGGCTGTGGTAGGACCCACTCTCGACGAATACGGGTTGTACACAATCCCCGCTCTTTCGGAGCGACATCGGAGCTCGGAAAGAAACATCCAACACTTATTCGGCGAGCTGCTCTGCCGAGTATCTGGGTTGCTCGCCTCTTGTGACTGCCTGCCGATCTCTATAAATAGGGGGGGCCTAGTTCTTTAGCCGGATCTTCAGAACTCGCTCATAATGTCGGACGTTGTGAAGTTTCTTCACGACAGTCTCGCCGCGCTGACTGGTGCTATTGGCGTCGCTAAGCCGAAAAGGCCACGCGAGGAGGACGTCATTGCCGACTTACCCCCCCTCAAGAAGAAGAAAGTTAAAAAGTCCACGAAGAAACCTGCCTCTGGTGATGATAACTCGCCGCCACCTCTTTCTCAAACCGCGGCTTCCACTAGCAATCCCGTGCGCTCTGCTAGCACGCAGCGACTGCTCAGCGACCTGGGGCTTGACGACATCCCCAATGTCGCCGCATCTGATGCGAGCTTCCTCGACTCGCCCGACATCCCTGAGCTCGCCACGACCCTGGCCCCGGAACTCGCCTCCACTCCGGTGTCGCAGCAGGTTGAAGTCGTCGACCTGCCAGGTTGTCATTTTTGGCCGAGATGCTTTCTTGTTCTGACGGTCGTTTCCATTGCTGGCTAACTTGACCATGATACTCGCAGATTCTCCCTCGGGGGGCGCTGACGCGGTTCTAAATGTTGCCCCATTGAGCTCCGCGCCGCTGGTCGCCCTTCCTGCCGGGAGACCAGTAAAAACCGCTCACACGGTGCGGATCAATATCGGCGGCAAAAGAACATCGGAGGCCTCAGTTCCTATTGGCGAGCAAGGAACTGCCGTCGAAGAATCCTCCGCCGAGGAAGATGACCCTGGCGAGCAAGGACCCTTTGCCGAAGGGCCCTCAGCCCAAGAAGGATCTGCCGGTGAGCAAGGGTCTCCCTGCGAGTTCTGCACTGCCCGCGAGGAGTTCTGCTCCGCCCGCCGCGAGTTCTGCACTGCCTCCGGCGAGGTCTTCTCTGCCCGAGGCGAGCTCTTCGCTACCCCCGCCGCCGCCTCTTTCAAACGTCGCCACCATCCAGTCGGTAACCGCATCCTTGTCGCTGCCGTCGCCTCTGGTCGCGCCTTCTCAAGTCGCCACAACGCGACTTCCTCCGCCTCCTCCGCTGAAGAATCCTCAGCCACCGGCGAGTTCGTCGCTCCCTCCGCCTCCTTCATCACATCCTGCGGTCAGTAAGCCGGTCAAGCCGCGGTCGAGCTACTTTCCGCCAAGAGGCGTGGATTCTGGACAAGGGGGACGCGGGCAAGGCAAGGAGGTCGAGCACGCTGGTGGGCCATCTTCGAGCCGGCGAGATGAGCCAACTCGTGGATCCTCCCCTCGCCGATCTAGATCTCCTCGCCGCAGTATGTGTTGCTATTGATGTCGTATAAGACGGCTAAATACCTTGTCTAATCTGGCGACTTTCATTTGCTGTCAGATCGGCCGGCGACTGCAGGGGTGGCCTTCATCGACGCCATGGGGTTACCGGGCATGGAATATCGCCATGCTGCTGCTCGCGCCTACCTGGAGCTGGAGAGCAAGTTTGACCAGCTGGCGATCTGCGAGCCTCATCGCCGAATATCATCGTTGGAAGTGCGGATGTCGACGATGGAAGAGCTCAAGAGTACTTTGGAGAGCTAGGAATCCCGCTTCCACATTGTAAAGGAGAATGATCGTCAGCTGGCGATTAACAACCATCGCCTCCAACTTGTCCTTGACGAGGTTGCAGGCATTCGCGCGAGCATGGGCTCCGTCGGCCGGTTGACGAGGATGGAGGAGCAGTTGCGGCTCGGCGATGACGCGATGGCGATGACGACAGAGCACTTCCGGCGGGCGCGCGAGATGGGTTGGGCCGGGCGACATCCCCATCCCCCAGAGAGACCTATGCCTTAGACTTTTCTTTTTTCTATTTGAAACTCGCCGAGAGCGACTTTATGGATTATCATTGATTGTAATAAGCGGGTTTGAATCTCGCGTTTTATCATATTAATTTCTTCTGTGTTGTTTATGCGATGTCTTGTATGGTCTGTGCCGAGTTTGTTCTGCAAGTTGCGATAATGTTTTATCTTTTCTGTGCGACCTACGCAACGGAGTCGGATTACTCGCTTATGGCACGACTTGGTCTGATACTCGCTGTAAGGAAGATATACCTCCCCTTTTGGCGCCTATAAATAGGAGGTCGGTAGGACATAAGTACGCTGTTGCGCTTTTGAACCCCTAGCTCGCGAGTATCTTTGCCTGCTCGCGCGCTGCGACTTTGCTTTGCTCCTCGCTCTTCTTTCTTCTTCTCCTCTCGCCTCTCCGGCGCCTCCTTGACTTCGACCCCGAAGGTCCTGCTCCCCTCCTTTCTGTCGCAATCTCCTCATCTAGCCTTGCTAGGAAGTCCTTGTTCTTCTCCTCCCCTCGAACGAAAGTGTTCGCCTTCTCTATCATTTCTTCAAAAGATCTTGGGGGATTGGACCCCATATCCAGACTGAACAAGTCTTGCTTCAACCCAAACTTTAGGGCCACCATCAAGGTAAAACTGTCCACCTCTTCCACCTCCAAAATCTCCTCCTGAAAGCGGTCGATGTAATGACCCAAACTCTCATGCTGCCCTTGGACGATTTTGAAGAGGGTCGTCGCTTCCTTCTTCCTCTTCTTCGAAGTCGCGAACCTCGCCATAAGGCCCCGACGCAGATCTGAGAAGTAGTACACGCACCCCGCAGGTAGCTAATGGAACCAATCTCTGGCGTTCCCCTTAAGGGTGATGGAGAAGAACCTGCACTTAAAGGCGTCAGACATGTTGCGGATGGAGACGACGTCTTCAAACCATTGGAGGTGTCTGACCGGGTCGTCTCGGCCGGAGTAGTAAGTGAGAACGGGTTCCCTAAACCCTTCTGGAACTGGAGCGGCAAGGATCTCGTCACAGAAGGGGCTCCTCCCTCCCTGACGGTGACGAGTTTCATCCTCGCTGGAGACGTCGTACTCGCCATAATGCCGAGTATCCCTGCACTTCGCCGGCGACATTGGATCCCGAAAACGGACCCCTGGCTACTCGTCGGGTAATGCCGCGACTGCATTGGTCGCTCTTCCCTCGCCCAAGCGGGCTCCTTTCCAGCTCGCCTCGGCGGCGCTTCCTCTTCTAGCGGCGTTAGGCGACAGGGAGAAGTCGCCGTGACCTCTGGTCGCTGAGCGAAACCGACGAGAATGGTTTGCTCGATCTTCCTCGCAAACTCTTCGAATGCGGCCACTGTTACAAACTCGCCACCTCGCGCGGCGTCTCCTCCTACTGTCGAGTTGCCGACCAACTCTCCTTGCTCGCCACCAATGGCCATCTCACTCAACTTCCAAACTTTCCTCCTTGGCTGCGATCCACGCTCACCGCATCAAGTGTTGAAGCCAGGAAAAATCTCAACCTCAGAATTCAGATCAAAGCCGCGTAAGGTTACTGACTCAGAAGCTAGATCAGACGGCAAAGATGACTAGGACGAAGAATCAGGTCAAACATGACCCCAGATGTTGCGTCAGGAAGGTCCCACCACGTACCCGGATGCTCGAAAGGAGCAGCCCCTTCTCAACCAAGGATGACCGAACTGAGTACGAGGGAAGCTAGCTGGCGAGGTCACAAGGTCGCGACTTGCTCTCCAAGGAAAAGGAATCAAAAGATTTTGCTAGTATCCCGAAACTGAAGCGCGCGAGTATCCTGACGAGGATTTCAAGTGCTTCATCTCGTACCCCTGGGGTCCTATTTATAGGCAAATGCAAGGGGAGGGGAGGGTCATATTTATACCCCACCCCCTGGCGACTAGGAGACTTCCAGTGGAACTTGCACGGGCTGGACGAGTATCTCGCCTAGTCGCCTACCTGGCGAGTATGCGAGGGGAGCTCGCCGATACTCGCGCAGGCCTTCCGCGATCTTGAGTGCTGACTTTGACTCCTGCCTTGACTTGTTGACCTTGACTTCTGCTGACCTGGCTGTGGTAGGACCCACTCTCGACGAATACGGGTTGTACCGTTGCGATCCGGTTATAATTTGCAGGTGAGACCAATTCGCCGCACGCTTAGCTTTGACCCTCCGAGCGGAGGAAAGTCATTACATAATTGCTAAATTGAACGTTGTTCTTTGTTCTTTAATTATTCTGCGTGGTGTTAATATTTTCATTGCTCTGAATTATTCATAGCCGTCAATGACGGTTGTATTGCATTTAGACTAGAGCTTGTGTGTCACATTTGCATTTCGCCCCTAGTAGCCTTGATCTTGTGCAACCTATAGCTCACCTCTGAATTGTCTTGTCTACCCATACGACTCGATATGGGTGTGAGTGGGGCTATGCATTAATCATCATGATATGTTCAAGCCCCCTTTTGGGCAATGATATTCGCACAACTAGTACTATCAATTGGGAGCTTGCAGGCTCTGCCTGCACTCAGGAAATAAGTGTATCAGATAGTAGTCTGCCTCCAATCCTCATCAGTGAAGGGAGTGTGCAGTAGGCTACGGATAACGTCCATATCAAGTGTTTGATCCTTATATAAGGGAGAGTGTAAATTGTGTGAGTTGCACTTGTATGCATACCAATGTACCCATTTGAAAAATAGTGATGTTCCTATGATCTTAGAATAGAGAACTAGCTAAGACTGTCGCAAACCATCGTCCAACCTCAGTATGTTGCTCAAACGCTTTGCCAAACTGTCTGTTTTCATACTTGAGGACGTGTTCTACCTTCAATATTGATCAAGTCATAGTTGAGTTTGTCTAGCAGAGTCGATACAAGTATTGCTCTGTATAGATTATGAAGAGAGACACTTTAATGTCTGATGTTTATGCGTAAATTGATATGATTAGTATCAATTGCATTAACTTTATGAGCGTAAACCTTTGTTAATAACAATAAGGGAAAAGAAAATGGATTTGAAAATGTGAAGTTTTGTAGTGAGTTGCCCTCTCTTGATGATGCTTCTCGATTGGCTGATCCGAATATGACTTCCACCCAGGACCCATTCTCCCATATTGCTCATCCTCTTTCTCATTATGTATCTTTTCCCCGCTTATCTACAAAACTTCACAAGTGTGCGGCCTCCCTATCTTCTATTTTCATCCCCTCTTCTGTGCAAGAGCTTTCCAGCATTCGGGGCAGCAGACCACTATTGATGATTAATTGGATACCCTTTGGGCTAATCAGACGCGTGATCTTGTTTTTCCCTTCATCCCGGCCAATCCCGTGTGGGATACAAATGGGTCTTCACTATTATGCACCGTCCTAATGGAACGGTTGAGCGTCTCAAAGCCCGTCTAGTGGCTCTTACTTTCACTCAACAATATAGTCTGTACTACAAAAATGTTCTCTCCAGTTTCTTGGCGGAGGAAGAAGCAAATGGTGGGGGCACACTCCTCTGCGGAGGTTGAGTATTGCTCAATGACGTTTGCCATTTTTGAACTCATTTGATTTATGAGTCTTCTTACTGAATTAGGTGTCAATCTCCCCCTCCGGCCATCCTCTACTGTGATAATCAAGCTATCATTCATATTGCCGAGAATCCAATTTTTCATGAATGCACAAAACATGCATATTAAAGTTGATTGTTACTTCTTTCAAGAAAAAAGTTCAATTCTGCAAAATTTATTTGCGACATGGTCCCGATGCCAATCAAGTCTCTGATATCCTCACCAAGGTCTTGCCTTGCCCCTCCACCGACAGTTCATTTTCAAGTTTGGCGTCTACAACTGTACGCTCCAGCATGCTGGAAGTGTTGAAGAAATATTTGTGCAAACGCCTAATTTAAAGACCCACTTCCTTGGTCAATTAAGTGATCCTTATCTTGTATAGATTAATCTCACATCATAGTTTGCAGTTAAGGTGCCATATATATATCTGTACATGAACTTGTATGCATTTGCGTAATGAGAAAAAAATAAGGGTTAATTACCGGGACCTCCCGTAGGAGTTTGTATAATTACACGTTGCACCCCTTTATCTTTCAAAATTACATTTACCTCCCCCCTCTACGTTTCCCCAGTTTACAAAAATATTGCCCCTTCCGTTAGAAATATGGATGGAAAATTATAAAATCAGCCAAATAATGACTACATTGAAAGAGGTGACCTTTTCCTTTAGGAATATAGATGGAAAGTGATAAAATATATCAAGTTATTTTGTAATATTCCAATTTTACCCTTTGTAATAACTCAACATTAAAAGAGCTCCATTACATTTTACCATTTGTAATGAATCTATAGAATCATTATAAAAAAAGATAAATTTGGAATATCATAAAATAATTTGGCTGATTTTTATCATTTTCCATCCATATTTTTAATAGAAGGGACATTTTTGCAAATTGGGCAAACTTAGAGGGGGAGGTAAATGTAATTTTGAAAGATAGAGGGATGCAACTTGTAAATATGCAAACTCAGAGGTCTCGATAATTAACCCTATATAATATAGTTGTGCTTCATTTTCCATTTTTGTACAAATTCGAATTTCGCCCTTGAAACCCCAGTGGTTAAGTGATGAGGAAGGGTACCAGGAGGAGGAAGATGAGGTAAACGTATTTTGATATTAAATTAGATATCAACCATGTATTTAATAGCCCATATATGCTATATAGTACTATAATAATAAAATATTAAATGATTTGAAAGGGATAATTTGATAAAATAGCAAATAAAAAAATGTTCCCTAGAATAGGAAAATAACAAATAAGGTAAAGTAATAATTGATGGTCTTCATCACTTCGCAAGCTTAAAAAAAGGGCAGCCGGGTGCACAAAGCATCCCCGTGCAGTGAGGGTGAATTGTAGACAAACTTTATCCTGCATTTTTGCAAGTGGCTGCTTCCAGGACTCGAACCCATGACGTCTAGGTCACACGACAACACCTCAACCGGTGCATACAACAATAGAACTACTAAAAAATTCCACGACTTAGGGTGTGTTCGTTTGGTAGGTTTTGATTGACAAAAATTAGTTATGGCTGAAAACCTATGGTGCAGAAGTTTTGGAATTAGCCAAAACTAATTATTCTATTCGTTTTGTCAATATTTCTATTTGGTTGCAGGATATAATTCAGAGACAGGAATTGAGATTACACTAATCATGTTTTTTGCCTTCACAAAAAACTTCCAAAACAAAATATAATTTATTTTTAACTGCAGAATAATTATGTTTGCTTTAAGAAAAATATACTGTGTAATGAACCAAAACATGTTAAAATCTGATCAATTTTGTAAACCAATGACATTCCTAAAAGAAAAATACAGCAATTTTCAAATGTTTGTTCCAGCATGATTGCAGACAAATGTTATTAAGGTAAAAACATGGACTTTCCAGTTCTAAATGTCCAGATTTAGTTACATAAACTAAATTCAGTCATCAATAGAAAAACTTATCTAGAGAGAAATGTAGAGAAAGCATGAACGATTGCATGAACCAAGTAACGTGGAATCTGTCTACAACTCTGCATCAATATCTTAATATGAAGTGCAATTGCAAACTATGCACTGAGCGGCATAACAAGTCTAGTAATGGAATACATCAAAATATCAACATTCCTTGATAAATACAGGAACAAGTATAGCAAATAAATTAATCTCCTTGCTAAAGAGACACCGGCATCTGATCCGCCAACATGTCATGATGCCAAGCCGACTTAGGAGCCTGAATGTTGAAGAGGAGGAATAAAGAGCGCACTCTGATCGATTAGGTCGGCCAATCTAAACTCGGCCGAAACTGAGCAGTTAGCTTCACTACGGGAGAAGAGGAGGAAACCCTTGCTGACGAGGAGCTGTGATTGCTTGAGAGGAGCAGCTTGACGAACATCGGAGTGGAATCCCTGGATGATCGTGACGAAGAGGAGAAGGGCGCAGGTCGCGAATGAGCACGAGATTTCTCCCGTTGAGAGCTCCCCAAAACCGACCAAAGTGGTAGATTTTGGGGATGATAGTCTTTTTTAAACCCATGCGTTTTTGGTGAACTCCAATTCCAGCTCCAAATAGGACCAAACGAACAACAGAGTTGGAATTTGGATACCCAATTCCAATTCCCTTGTCCCAATTCTAGGCAAACGAACGCACCTTAATAAAGAAAATTATGATTTATCAACCAACAAGCAACATGAGAACTACTAAAGAAAATTCAACAAGTAGTATATATTCACAACAACCCGATCATCATTACTATCACAATTATGCTATTAATGATTTTACGAATATGGATTCCTTGAGAATTTTGTCTTAAAAGTTCAGTTGTTACCTTTTTGTTAATAAAACAATTTTTTTAAGGACTTGGTATAGTGATGAAAACTATATATTCTTTTTACTCGATTGGTTATTATTTATTCTACGGAATACTTGCAATTTCTATTTTTTGGTACGTTACTGTATATGGACTTAGTTTATGATTACTGAAAGTGTGGAATAAGGATATTAATATTTCTATTTTTTGCTCTCTTCCCAAATCACACAATGTTTTCACACAGATCATAGATAATGAAAATATGAAAGAAAAAAATAGTGAATAAGATAGATGCAGGAATATCAAGTAATTGATAAAAAAAATATAGGAAATGAATCTAAGCTATAAAGTTGATGATCCATAGGACAAAAAACCTTCCCAAAACCTCCCGAGTCTTTTTGCCAAGAGACTCTAAACCTCCCAAGTTTTTTTGTTAGGAGACTCTAAACCTTCCCTGATTCTTTTTATTATTAGACCCGACAGCCTCTCTAGATCTTTTGACAGAAGATCAAGTAACACTTGTAGCAAGTGTGAAGATTTAGCAGTGGGAGAATATCACCAAGAGAGATGGTGATTTGGTCAGAGTCTCGAGCGAGAAGGGAGACTTGAGTGCATATTTTTCTAGCCATGTCTCGAGGAAGAAGAGACACAGTTTCCGATCAAGGTTTAGGCACAATTTTATAGTTATGTCAGTCTCCGTTATAAATATATCCCTTCTTTAATTCTTTCCAAGTTCCGAAATGGATGGCGGCAGAAAGCAAAACTTTCCTTTTTTTGGCACTGCTACAGCTCTTTTCAGAATTTGACAAAGCCACCGGTTCAGTTGGCTATCGGCAAATGCTGAGTTCTGGGTCGGTCAGCAATCGCTGGGATCCAATTAGTAATCGACGATCTTAGGACGTTGTTCTTCAGAAAAGGCGTTATTTCAGTGAGCACCGATCAAGGGATGGCTCGATCACGATCGCAGGGTTATCGCTCAAGAAGGGTCAACGGTTGGCGTTTGGGACCCCAATTTGATACCATGAAATCAATATGTATTGTTGCAACAATCTCTCCCTTTTTGATAAGAACAAAACCACATAAGGAAATTGATTAGACTTTCATGTGCAGCTTCCAGTAATCTTCTAATTTTCTCCTCCTACTTTCTTGTTCAAGTTGATCTCCGTTGAACTTCTTGTACAAATTTATTTTCTCCCTTTTGGAGGTCTTCTACAAATTTATTCTCCCCTTTAGGTTGATGCTTCTTCTGCTTGATTTTTTTGCACAAGATTCTCCCCCCTTTTCTTGTTCTCCGAGAAATAAGGATTTTCACAGGCTGTAGGTTTTCATACTGATTTCAATTTTTTCTGTTCTAGCCTCATGAGCTTCCACCTTTTTCTTGCATCCTTCTTCAAGAGAGGAGTCTCCTTTCTGATGTAGGGGTAGGCTACGGGTGCACAAAATCTACGACGCTAGGTGATAGTGCAAGAGTGACACGTTAACCCCAATCTACATGCAATGAAATGAGCAATGTTTTGACGAATAAGTTAAAGCAAAGTAATTTCAGCACCACGCAGATATTTAAATAAAAACAAATATTTAATTTTGGGCAAATTATAATGACTTTCTCCGCTCGGAGGGCCAAAGCGAAGCGCGCGACAAATGTTTCCTCATGCAAATTATTAGAGCACCAAAAGAAAGTCCACAAACAAGAATCGCAACAAGATATGATAAATCACCAAATGAAAAATGTTGAATCAAATAATACAATGCTACAAAAGCTCACAAAGTAGATGGTTGAACCGAGGAACTGCAGATTTGGAGGGTCGGATGTGTAGATCGACGATCGAAGATGGAACCGGTGGCGAGGCAACAATGACGGTGGCTGTCCTCGGCGGTAAATGGTGAAAACGGGCAATAAAACGGTGGATCCGGCCACGTATAAGTAGATCCGGGCCGGGGAGGAGTAGATCCGCTATTTAGAGTTGGATCCGGGCAAAAATGGAAAGTCTGAGCGGTGGAAATAATGGATCAGTGGGCTATAAACCTATATCTGGACGGATCTTGGATTTTAGGGGTGTTAGAACAGTGGATCCACGGAGGGGAGTTGACGGATTGGGGAGGAGGGGGCGGTGGAGGCCGACGGCTGGTTAGGACAATTTAAGGAGGTGGCCGGCGATGGGGAAAGGTGAGGGCTGGTAGGCAGCAGTGGGGAGGGGACAAGAGGTGGCGGCGGTCCTATAGCGGCGGTGGAGAGGCGGCAGGTTTGAGGGGAGGAGGCGGGTTGGGCAGCGGAAAAGGGGCAGCAGGCCGGCTGTTTTTCGGCGGCTAGAATGACAGGCTGCAGCGGGTGAAACGAAGGTTTGAGGCGTGGAAAATGAAAGTGAGGGTAGGGATTACCTTGGGGAGGAGTTGGAGGCCTAGGAATCGTCACCTAATGTTCCATGGCGTCGGCACCGGAGAGGGATCGCGGGATTCCGGGATTCAATGTCTCCAAAATCTGCAATGTCTTGGTTCAACCATTTAGACCAATATTTATAAGAAGAGAACAAATTAGGGCTTCACCATCAACGGCTATGATTGGCCGGTGGGATCAGCCACTAAATACATGAAAATAAACTCAAAAAATAAACTAATATATGTTTTTGACTCGCGGCGACGTGTCGGACCCAACCGCGGAGTCCGATCGTCGATACGGGAACACCATATATGGTAAGTCGCCAAATCAGCCCCAAACGGGCCCAAAGCTCGTGCTCGTCTCTGCTCCGCATCACTTTCCTTCATTGGTCTTTTTTCAAGTTTCCAGATTGCTGAAAGTTCTTTTGTTCCTCTAGCTTCTTCTTTTCAACACTAGACTTTCCCTTAATTTAACACCAATTTAAAAGAAATCCTTGATACCAATTGAGAATGTCTTCAATTTCTGAATACCAATTGGAAGTGGCTTAAACTTTTGAATCCAATTCAGAATGACTTCAACTTCTGGTTCTTTAGTATCATAGATGTTCAAAACTCCTCGTGAATTTGATTCCAAGTGAGAGATGACACCAATTGAAAATCAATTGAAAGTGTCTTTTCCTTCTTATTCTTCTTTCTCAGTATTCATTATTGTTATGAACAAACTCCCCCTGAGTTGGAGCATCTTCTTCTTCTCTTCGTCTTTCAATTGGTGCAACTTCAGCATACTTTTCCTTGGCTACATCTCTCTTTTGGCTCCTCTTTATTCTACTTCCATCTTCTACTAGTAACTTTTTTTTGCTTTTGCAACTTTGGTCCAAGTATCAATTGTGCATTTTGGTGAGAACTGAACCTTCAACCACACTCAGAAAGGATAAGGATAGTGTCCTAAAATAGACTTGGGACCATTAGCAAACCCTCCACTTCCTTTGGTACCGCTTCCTTTTGGAGGAGGTATTTGTGTGATTATGCCAACAATCAGTCCTAAAGTGGCCTACCTTTTCAGAACAAAAGCTTGTTAATCTATTGTACGTACTCTTCCTTTTAAGCAGGGAAGGAGAAGAAAAAGCAACAAAAAATTTTACGGGTTGCGCAACCTATGACCTGTAGGTCAGTTTGCGATCGACGATCATTGACTGGGGAAATGAGAAACGTCCAACTATCGCTGATTGAGGCTGCAGTCGGGGGTCGGTGATTGGTTGTCAGAGAGCTTGTTGTCGAGCAGTTGCAGCAGGCTCAGCTATTCTGATCTTGGTTCGGTGATCGACCAGTTAGCAATCGTCTATTGACTGCGGTCGGTGGTCGATGATTGGCTGTCAGAGGGCCTGTCGCCGAGCAACTGCATCAAGATCAACTATTCTAGTCTTGGTTCAGTGATCGTTCAGTTGGCGATCAACGAATGGTTTGGTCGGCGGTCGTCAACCTATCGGTCGGAGATTGTTGACCGCAACCTGAAATCGAGAATTTCTCATAGCTCTTTCTTCCCCCCTTCCCTGCAGAGAAAGTTCCCTCATCTTTGAGAAGGAGATAGGATAGTGATGAGGAACACTGTCATAGTTAGAGGATGAGAAGAGTGTGGAGCATGCTGCTTCTATTTCGTCAAATTGGGACTACGGTTTATTTTAGAACTCATGGTCTCTACTTTGAAGAATCAATGAAATTTGGCCCTCAATTTATTCTCGAACACCAAACATCTACTTGGAGGAATCAAATCGTTGATTACACAATCTGGCAATCAGACCAAACATTTTAACCAATGGGCCTTAGATAATGTGAAGAACAAAATTCAATACATGAAAAAATTAGGGGCCTGATTCAAATGGATGGGGAGTTGATACATGCAATCTTTCAAAAACTCTATAGATGCTTTTTTTATCCTTGATTTTTGAACTTACTTTCCATCTAAAGGGAATACAAGTCATTGCTTTAGTCAAAAGGAAAATCCATTTAATAATGCTAAATGAGTGGAACTTGAATTTTTGAGCATCCCTAAACTTTAATCTCCTCCTGCATACTGATTCAATCTCCTTTGGAGAAGAAAAAGAAAGTTCGAGAATTTCTAAGTCTCCAATCTCAAATTTTCTATGGAGATTCTAGTTTTAAAGAAAACGTTGTGAACTCCTTGAAAAACGAACGGACTCGAACTTTATTACTTCAAGCTTCCAAAGCATTTTCCATTGAAGACTGCTTATTCTTGTGAATATTCTGGTTTATGGGAGTTACACTTTGAAGCTTTTGGTTACTAATTGTCATTATATTGACTTTTTGTTGTGTTGAAGTTGTCCAATGTGACGACTAGATTATGTTGAATTTAGGGTTGAGGAAGTTCGACTAGATTATGTTGAATTTAGGGTTGAGGAAGTTCGTCTCTCTACGTGAAAACTAATTTGCTATAACTAGGGTTGATGGCAACTCATTCATTGAAACAACTATGTCAGGGATACCTAAGGCGAACATACATGAGGTGTTTTTTAATGAGCCTACTTAGGTTGTGAGAAATTAAGATTTGAGGCAAACTGACGACATACGAGATGTTATCCGGAATAAACAAAGCATATTATATTTTTCCCGCCAATTAATCGAAATCGGAGGTACTCAATTTTTATGAATCGTATTATCTCATGTATTGTGATTTATTTTTGTATTACCGTGTTTGTTGTGATTTGATTGCCATATATTGAAAGCATTTGGTGTGCAATTATTTTTATAATTCCGTTGCATGCACTTCCGTTCATTAACACTTCAAGAATGTTTCAATTAGCCAATATATTCTGAGCTTAGTGATTAAACCTTATTCGATCCCTCTAAGATTGAATATGGATCCAACACTCTGGTCATTCCTTAACAATTTTATTAGTATGCTGATGGTACAGTAGATCTTCGTTGGTCTTCATAATAGAACCAGGCATGTGGAATTTGTTGAAGTAACAATCAACCTTCATATGAATTCAAAACTTGACATAAGTGTCAGCCAATTTGTTCCCCTTGAAGTGTGTCCCAGTTTATAGTTCATGTTTGCAAGGATGTGTTTTGTGTAAGATCTCCTTGGTAGCTCTTCGAACAGCCCAAATGTCAAACTTTGGATTCAGGAGCTTATTGATCACGATTGTGACAGCTTATTGATCATGATTGTGACGTTCACTACAATGTTGTTACAAACTAGAAAGATGAAGATGATACACTAAAACATGAATGAGTAATACAAATTTAAGAAACAAGCTCCTGCCAAACACTGGCGGAACTATTTCTGGGCACGCTAGGGAACGTGCCCGAGCGCTTTTTTCATCGCTAAAATTTCATCCCGCATCCCGTCGCAGCTCTCATCCCGCATACCGTCGCCGTCGCCGCTCCCGCATCCCGTCGCCGCTCCTCCTGCTCCCGATCCGATCCGGTACCTCTTCTTCTTCTTCTTCATTTTACATAGCTGGACTGAAATCTGTTCTTAATTTTACATAGCTGGTTTTATGAAAACAGGACTGAATTTCAGTCTTTGAAATCTAGACTGAAATTCATTTCTTTGAAATCTAGACTAAATTTCAGTCCAGAATTCATAGTGAAAACTGGACTGAATTTCAGTCCAGATTTCACTGAAATCTGTGAAATCTCGACTGAAATTCAGTCCAGATTTCATAGTTCTTCATTTTACATAGCTGGACTGAAATTTGTTCTTAATTTTACATAGTTGGTTCTATGAAATCTGGACTGAATTTCAGTCCAGATTTGTGTGAAATCTGGACTGAAATTCAGTCTAAATCCGGACTGAATTTTAGTCCAGAATTCATAGTGTAAACTGGACTGAATATCTGGACTGAAATTCAGTCCAGATCAGATTTCTGTGAAATTTGGACTGAAAATCGTGAAGTGTATCTTTGCAAAAAAAAAATTCGGGGGCGCTGCCCCAGAACCCCCGCTCATGGTGCGCTGCCCCCCGAACCCCCCGAATTGACAGTACTTAGATTGTGCCCGTGCAACTTCAAAATCCTAGTTCCGCCACTGCTGCCAAACTCCTAGTGGCTGATGATTATTGATTAAGATTGTAGTTTTCATCATAATTGTGATACAAACTACAAAGATGACGATGATACACTGGAACATGAACGTGCGATGCAAGCTCAAGAGACAAACTCCTCCTAAACTCTTGTTGTTTGATTCCCCAATGAGTCTTCTCACCAAAGAGAGTTAGAAAAGATATCTCCAAACATGCCCATTAACCAACTATTATGAGCTCCATGCCTACTTATTTGTTATGAGCAAGGTAGTAGATGTCGGATATCGGGGACACGTTGGTTTACGCTTTTCATGTTGGTTTTAATATGTCGGGGGATATATCGGGATATTTCATATATCAGGTTTTAATATTTAATTATTTGTGTAATTATTTATAAATTTTGATTCTTTAAAATTTTTATATATTAATATATTAAAAAATTGATATTTACTGAACTCCTAAATTTATCAAAGAAATATAAACATTATGTGTTACAGTCTATGTTGTTAAAGGCGCGCCTCAGGCGCGCCTAAGGCTCCAGGCTCACCAGACTCAGAGGTTTGCTCTTTCGTGCGCCTTTTTTGCGCCTTTGGAAATTAAAGGCACGCCTGAGTGTGTTTTTTGTTGTAAACCTATTTTTTTCAAAATAATGAAAAAATAATACAATAACTCAATAATTTTTATATGATTTAGTGTTTTTGATACATAATCGATCATTGAGAATTTGATATAATGCAGACGATCATATTGATTTTATCTTTTAAGAGATATAAATGATAGTAATGAATGATTAATGAGTAAAATATATAAAGATTCTGTTCAAGAAGATGAATTGATGTTTAATGCCGATTATTTAAAATGAATGTGGTTGCGCCTTGCCTTCTACGGGTGCGCGCATGCGCCTTGAGCCTTGCGCCTAGGCTCCAAGATCCCTTTGCGTCTTGGTGCTCCTTGCGCCTTTAATAACTAAGGTTACAGAAGTAATAACGGTATAACACATGAAACAATACAAGAGTAAGCAGAATATCAGGAAGTTATTGTTGACAATGGAAGATAAGAAACCTTTAGTTCATAATTCAACGACCATGCATAATTGAAGTCGATGATGGACTAGAGCCAGGAAGAAAACCATATGAAGAGAAAAAATAACTTAATGAAACAATTTTGGTCTATTATCTATTAAACTATAAACACTAATTAAAATAAATTGAAAAAAAAACTAGTCCATAAAATGTCGGGATATATTGGCCAATATATCGGTCAATAACAGACATATCAGATGATATATTCCAAAGGATATCTTTCAAAAAAATATTGGAAACGTGTCGTTCTGTCCATGAAATCTTTATGTCGGCTGACATGTCGGCCATGTCGGAGGATATCCACAACAGTGGTTATGAGCATGGTTGTAAATGTCAAATGTTGGTTTAAGTTTGAAATGTCGGATGTCGGATTGCGAGGATATATCGGAGATATTTTACAATGCAGATTTTAATATTTAGATAAAATTATTTATATACATACACATTTTTGTAAATATTTATAATTGTACATATAATGTATGTTTATAAATTACACAATAAACATATAATAGTATGATTATAATGAAGCAACGAGCACAAAATAAAATATTACCAATCAGTCATCTAAGCTAGCCTCAGAGAGATGCACTAAATGAAGTAAGACACAAAATATTACTTCTCAGCTAGGAAGCACCGATACGGGTATCAGATACGATACGTACCCAGTATGACGACACGATAAAATTTTAAAAACAAGGATACGAGTACGACATGATACGTTATAACACATATATATATATATATATATCACAAGTGCAATAAATTATTTTCAAAATATCGAAACATAAAACATAAATCATAACATGAAGTATAAGTTCACAAATCAATGCAACATAATATGAAGTTCTCAAACATTAAACATTTGTAAATATTACACAATTTAACATCTTATATGTTTAACCAAAAGAGATAAAATTCAACTTAAGTCTACTCATCGGCCTTTTTTGTTCTTCTTCATTGTTTGAGATCAATTTCATTGTTGGAGATCAACATCTTCAATCTCTGATTAGTCTACAGACAAGTTAGCCATTTTGTTAATAGCTTACAACGTATCAACACGTTTAATACACGCACTTGTAACAGAAACGTACCAGTACCAGAAACATACTCGGTATGGATACACAACTTAATTGGACGTACCAACGCTTCCTAGCATAAAACCAAATTCTGTTTACTCTAAAAAATAGTCTCCTATCACAATATGTAAAATGATATGTTAAGTCCAATTGTGTCCACATAGGTGTATTTGTCAAGTATCGGGTACGTATCGATATCGAATACGTATCCGGTACGGGTACGCTGCCTTTGGGAAAGTATCTGTGCTTCATAGCTTCTCAGTCACTTAAAAGAAATGAAAAAAATATTTTTGATACTCATGCCGAAATATTGGTCGCGAGATATCACTCGATATCGGGCAATATTTTCAAAAATGACATTTTTGCTTAAAATGTCGATGTCATGTCGTTTTCTCCTCAAAACTTTTATGTCGACCGACATGTGGGATATGTCAGGTGACATTTACAACACTGATTATGAGCTTTATGCCTACTTATCTTCATGTTTTTATGATTGTTTTTTGGGTAATAAATATCGAGCCATTAAGAGCATGTTATTAGTTATGTGTTGTTAGGTGTTATTAATGTCCTGTAATGTCCTGTGTTGAATGAGGGGATCAATTAATTAGAATCTTTAACCGAGAACACCCCACTTAGGTAGCCGTCGTTTCAGCTCCATAGCATCGTCATCCCCACCTCCGGCCAACCCTCCAGCAAAGTGATCAATGCCCTACGAGTTTGCCCGCACCACCAATTTAATCCCTCTTTATATAGGAAATGGAGTAGTCCTAATAATTAAAAAGAAAAAAATATAATTATTAATAAAATATAAAATAATGATAGACGCTCGCAATATGCTCCTGTGTAGACTGTAGAGGATTCGTTCTAGGGAATGACCATCTCAACGCCGAACTATGGCTGAGTGACTTGTGGGTACCTGTAGAAATTTTAGGAGTAGAGGTTTCTTGCAGTCAAGTTAACGCCTTGGAAAAACTTGGTTTTAAGCCAGCCCTCGCCATTCAAACACAACAGAATACACAGTGGAAGACACTCAAGGAATACACACACCAGTTCTCTTCCCGCATCGTCGTGAATCACTTTGGTGTTATAATTAAGGTGGTTTTATTGGTTTACCTCAACAATCTTCTGTAATTACTAGCATACCATCATATTCTCTGAACTTTGTGTTAATATAAGTATTTTTGCTGGGGGGGGGGGGGGGGGGTGGGATGGGGGATCAATGGGCTCTTCTTGTTCTGGTTTTGCTCATCTATACTAAAATACTTCTACTACCGCAGCTGAATTTCACGACCCTTTTTATTATACATTTCTCAGTGTAACATGTGTTTTTTTCCTCAACTAGTTAAATTTTTAGTTTAATTTTATGTTTATAGTGACATTATCTATCCTTGTAATTTTTAAGTATTTCTGGGAATTCCGTGCTGGAGAAATCGGATCTGCAACCTGCACTTAAAGCCCTTAAAGATAGATTGATGACAAAAAATGTGGTATGTATCTGATCATAGCACAAGCCTCATCTTGTTTATTTTATTTTATTGAGTACTAGTAAAACATATAGGCAGAAGAAATAGCTGAGAAGCTGTGTGAATCTGTCGCCGCAAGTCTTGAAGGAAAGAAATTGGGATCATTCACAAGAATTTCTTCAACTGTCCAGGTTTGTTATTCTTGTAATTTTCTAGTCTATATCCGTTGGTAACTTTGTTTTCTTATGAACAAAAGAAAACCTAATCTGTATCCATATTATATGTTAAGGTAATCCTTATCTGCTGGTGACACCTCAAACTCATCACAACTGTTTATTGCTTCTACCATTCTATTCAGATTTTAAGCAAAAATAAAATAAATATACAAAATAAAGGTGTAATTTCACCATCACACAGTGCAAACAAATATTATTGTCGCCAAATACAGTGTACCTGGCACTAATTATTAATATTGAAAAATACAGGCAGCAATGGAAGAGGCTTTGCTTCGCATTTTGACTCCGAAGCGATCTATTGACATTCTGAGGGATGTGCATGCTGCCAAGGAACATGGAAAACCCTATGTTATTGTCTTTGTCGGAGTCAATGGTGTTGGAAAATCCACCAACCTAGCCAAGGTTCTTCTTATAATTCCTGATATAATTTCTCCTCAGTAGTGAATGCTTTCAGAAAATTGGAGTGAAATTTTCGCTAAAATTTATTGTTACGAATCAGGTTGCATACTGGCTTCTGCAGCACGAAATCAGTGTCATGCTCGCAGCATGCGATACTTTCAGATCGGGTGCTGTCGAGCAGCTTAGAACTCATGCTCGGCGCCTACAAGTATACTTTTCTTTTACTTTGGTTTGCAATTTATTCGTATTTTAGTAGGCTAGAATAAGATTTCATGACTGTCTCGAGCTTTATCCCAACTACTTGGAAGTATACATTATGAATCTCAATTTTCATCCGTTCTTTATAACTGGTGTTTAAGGTGTTAAAATTAATCTTTGCAAATCACTTTAGTAAATTTCTGCATGTTATGCATAACACTTGCCCTTCCTAATCCTTTAATATTTTTTTCTTTGGTTTGCAATTTATTCTTATTTTAGTACTCTAGAATAAGATTTCATGACTCACTTGGTTCAACTCTGTAGAAAGAGCTCGAAAACTTGTATGTATTTCTTTTGTGTAAATACAAGGAGAGAATACAAATATATAGGAGAGAAGAGGAGAGAGGAAACCCTATACAAGATGTGGGACTAATAAGAGAAGAGGGAAAAGAATAAAACAAGGCCCAATAATGGGCCCTTAACATGGGCTTTTCTAACAAACTCTAAGTTATACTCCCAGTATATTCTAATTCTCTTGGATAATAAATCAGAATAATGATTTCCTTTCATGATAGTCAAATTCATTAAACGCAAATCATGCATTCTCATATATTAAAACCTCTATCTAGATTCCAATTTTTGAGAAAGGTTATGAGAAGGATCCAGCTATTGTTGCAAAGGAAGCTATTCAGGAGGCTAGCCACAATAAATCCGATGTTGTTCTTGTTGACACAGCTGGCCGGATGCAGGTATTTAGTAGCTACTATTCTCTTAAAATTTGATCTGTTTCCACTTAAGAAATTTATTTATTTATCACTCTTTTATTCCTTACAAAAATCATGTCATTTCCTTTAATCATGCTATCTTTTCAGGATAATGAGCCGCTGATGAGAGCTCTTTCAAAACTCATAAACTTAAACAACCCGGATCTAGTTCTTTTTGTTGGAGAAGCCCTTGTGGGGAATGATGCTGTGGATCAACTTTCCAAGTTTAACCAGGTTTTTACTATCATGCGAGAAATTTTCAGTTTTCGGTGGATGATTTATATTTAATGGCTTATTTGTTCTAATATATTTGTTATTTTTGTCGCAGAAATTAGCTGATCTCTCAGCCGTGCCAACAGCTCAATTGATAGATGGGATTCTGCTCACCAAGTTTGATACAATTGATGACAAGGTTCGCAATTTCTGTTTTCGTGCATTCATATCGCGGATAATAGGATAGTGTTAAGTAATCCCACTGCGATAATGTCTGCATGATCCGAGCTCAGCTTGAAAGTGAAGATTTTGATTTAGAAACCCACTTTTAACTTTTAAGTTGAATTGAGAGAAATGGATTTCTGGTGGCCGAGGTGATCCAAGTGAAGTCTATTAAATTTATATTAAAAATGT
Source organism: Platanthera guangdongensis (assembly GCA_039583875.1). Classification (NCBI taxonomy): domain Eukaryota; kingdom Viridiplantae; phylum Streptophyta; class Magnoliopsida; order Asparagales; family Orchidaceae; genus Platanthera; species Platanthera guangdongensis. The sequence continues at coordinate 148,492,552 of CM077165.1, forward strand.
GATATACATTTTCATATATATATATATGTATATTTATTATTTAGGTATCATGCAATTATCTACATGAGATAAATATGCGAGGATTAGTCGCACATTTTTTTACATATCTGATAGAGGATGAAACCAATATTCACACGTTCTAATTTGCGCGCTTTCTTATATTTGTTAATTACTGTGTAAAAGCGAAGTCATTTCTACGGTGTAAGTGTACCATTGTAGAATCTCATAGAGAGATAGAGCGTGTGGGGATCATATGCACATGAAAAAGAAAGTGACTGAGAGGAGGGCTCCGTTTGGCTTGCTCCGATGAGTTTGAACAATAATACCACCGTTATCAGGGGCGGGCCCACGTGGAGACACACCCGGGCATGTACCCGGGTCAAAATTTTCGCCATTTACCGCTAATGTCCGCTCGTCCCGCTCGATCCCTCCATTTCCCCCCTTCCGTGACCAACAAGACTGCAAGAGCTGCAAACGGTGTGGCTCTCGAGAGGAGAGAAGATAGAAGCTTTTTTATGTTGTTTAGGGCGGGGCTTCTTTTCTGTGGTTGAGAGAAGACGAAGTTTGATTTCTGCGAACGACGCGCTTCTTTTCATTTCCATGGATTGGTTTCCTCCACTTATCCGCTTATTGATTTGGGAAAAGGTATGGGTTCTCTCTTTCTTTGTTATTTCCTATCAGTTTAGTCCCACTCTCCTGCTTTTCTTTGTCCTTGTCGAGCATTCTTTTCTGGATCCACATTGTTAGATAATACTAGGAAAAATGATGCGGCAGAGCCAGACGAGCGAGAGATCACCCCTTGCAGGTGTTGGAGTTGAGTGCGAAGAGCATCAATGTCTGCCCGAGCAGAGGCCGCAGAGTTCGGGGTAGGAGCGGCAGGAGCAGCAGGAGGATCAGCCAGAGCAGGAGCAGCAAGATGTGGTGGTAGGCCAGCCTCAAGATGGTCATCCCGTCCGCAATATATGCACTTAAACAGAGATTTGCCCGACCGATCTCGTCCCCGAGACGTGTTACGGCCACCACGGGCTGAGGACCCCCGAGCATGCGGAGCTGGTGAAAAGTGTTGTAGAAGCGTTGGGGAGAGAGTAACAGGAGTATCCGGGGGCGGAGTGACCTTCAGAAGCATGAAGCACACATCAGATAAAGATGGGGTGGTAGTAGATGAGAGAATCTGGACCCGAACACTGTAGAGGTAAGAGGAAACCCGAGCCATCATCATCGTAATCCCGACAACCTCTTTCTGGGCTCGTTGAGTGGTCAGATCTGTAGTGGGAGGCTGATGCTGGATCCAAGCCTCCTTGGCTTTAGCCACAAAGGAGATCATATCACCAGGACCCCCGGGATCAAGGTTCTGAACATTCGAGATGATGTCGAATAGGTGCTGCAAACTATTCTTGTTGGGTACATTGGTTTAAATGTACCTGATTTGAAGAAGTCTCACCATACTCAATGATATACATCAAAATGTATTTGATGTGTTTTGAGTTTAGTTGTGCAGGTTAAGTATTAGCAGGGAAAGCAAAAAAGATTCTAAGTACATGTGTCGACACCCAGAGGGAAAGTGTCGACACTTAAGAAGACTTGTGTCGACACTCAGACAAGCAGTGTCGACACTTGGAGTAATTGTGTCGACACCAGGGATGCAGAGTCGACACCAGACAGAAAGTGTCGACACAAGGAGCTGTGTCGACACTCAATGAAGAAAAGTTCAGTGAAGCTGTGTCAACACTTTGAAGCAGTGTCGACACCTAGAGGAACTGTGTCTACATCAGAAAGTGTCGACACTTGGAAGCTGTGTCGACACTCAGCAAATTTCAGCAGAGTCTAAGTATAAGTGTCGACATCATGAGGAATGTGTCGACACACAACAGAAGACTCAGCACTTGAAGAAAGTGTCGACACAAGAAAGAATGTGTCGACACTCAGTAGAAGACTCAACATATGAAGAATGTGTCAACACAAGGAGCTGTGTCGACACTTAGCAAAGTTCAGCAAAATTCTAAGTACAAGTGTCGACACAACAGGAGATGTGTCGACACTCAGCTAAAGTCTCAACACAAGAAGAATGTGTCGACACAGCTCCACACAACAGGAGATGTGTCGACACTCAGCTAAAGTCTCAACACAAGAAGAATGTATCGACACTAAGGAGCTGTGTCGACACTCAGCAAGTATCAACACTGAATGCATGTGTCGACACCAAGAAGAAGTATCGACACTGAACAAGTTCAACACATGAAGATGTGTCGACACAAAGGAGTTGTGTCGACACTTACAAGAATTCAACAAAGTACTGAAGAACAAGGACTTGTGTCGACACACATTATCAGTGTCGACACATGATGGAGAAGCTGTGTCGAGAAGTGAATTCTACAACACAAGGAGTTGTGTCGACACCTTGAAGGCTAGTGTCGACACTGAGTCAACTTGTGTCGACACTTGGTCTATAAGTGTCGATACTTAAAGACAGACTGTCTCGACACTTTCAGACAGTTATAAAAATTTCAAGAACTGACTGGATGACTTGACAGCTGTCATTCCAGCCGATCTACTGCACCTGTCAGAGTTGTCAGAAATCAGTTAGGAACCGGACCAGCCGGTCACCATGAAGAAGACCTATATATAGGCTTATACTGTCTACAGAAAAAGATGATTAAGTGATTGAAAAAGAAAAGAAGATCTAGCTATTCATTGAAGAATCAAGTGAAGATCTAACTAGTTGGAGAGAGAGAGCTCCATCCAAGAAGACAGTCATTGGAACCAAGCTGTGAAGAAGGGTTCAGACCTAGTTCTGAATCTTAAGTTGCAGTGATTGAAGATCAGCTGCAGAGAATCAATCCTATTGAGTTCTACATTCAAGAAGCTTTGAAGAAAAGCCAAGTGTGATTGTTCTCAGCAGAGTTCTTCCAAGAACTCATCAAGAACCTATCAACTCTTCTCTCTATTCTCTGAGTTGTAGGAAAATTCTTTGTATTCTAAATTTCTTGTAGGATCCTTAGGGATCTGAGTTGTAAGGCTGTAATTATAAAGGCTGAGTGGTAGGGCCTGTGTGCCTGAGTGTAGGAGATCTAATTCTCTGAGTGTAGGCCTGTTGTGGCTGAGTGTAGGCCTGTTGTGGCTGAGTGTAGGCTTTGTGAAGAAGCTGAGTTGTAGGGCCTTGAGCCTGAGCTGTAAGAACCTGATTGAGGTTCTGAGTGTAAGATCTGAGGATCTGAAATAGTGGAGGAGTTTGGCTGAATCTAGTACACTACTAGATAGGCGAAGGGGGAAAGTGGATGTACCCAAACCTTGGGGAACCACTATAAATTTGTGTGTTCACTGTATGCTTGATTGATTGCTGTGATTGCTGATTGACTGCTGTGTATAATTAGTTATAAATCTGTGATATAATCTGCAATCTGCCTAAAAAGTTTTAAAAGATTAAGTCACCTATTCACCCCCTTCTAGGTGATTAGGTACAATTTCTTTCAAGTGGTATCAGAGGGAGGTTACTCAAAAAGGGACATAACTGTCTGAGTAGATCCTGTTGACAGATTAAGTAAAATCAAGAAAATCAAGAAACATGGGTTCAACAGAGAATCATAAGGAACTTGGATCAATGAAGCTACCCATTTGCAGAAAAGAATTTTTTGGCATCTGGAAGGAAAGAGTGAGACTATTTATGGAAGCCTCAGACCCTAGAATATATATCACAGTTAAAAAAGGTCATATGTGCCTATGAAGGTTTCAGTCTTGGATGCAAATCAGAGAACACCTAAGGACTTCTCTGAAATGACAAAAGATGAGATAATTCTAGCCACAATGGACAAGAGAGCTCAGAATATCATTGTGAGTGCCATAGATGATGCTACCTTTCAGAATTTAATACACTGTAAGACATCTAAGGAGATGTGAGATACCTTGATAGTGTATATGGAGGGTTCTGAAGAAGTGAGGCAAGACAAAAAATCTTTGCTAAACCAAGAATATGAAAGTTTCAGGCAAGGTAGGACTGATAGCATAACAGAATGCTATAAGAAATTCTATAGGATTGTGAATGAGCTAATGTCCTATGGAAGAGAGTTCAGTAATTATGAGCTAAATGATAAGTTCTTGAGGTCCCTAACAAAGGATTGAGACACCAAGATCTGTGTCATTAGGGAAATGACCAAGTTAGCAGATATTCCCCCTCCAACTTTGTTTAAAAAACTGCTGTCCTATGAAATGCAGTTGATGTTAAGGAAGGAGGAGGAGAAGACTACAAGAAGTGAGCACAAAGAAAGAGCAGTGACATTCAAAACAGAAGCCACCAAGAAATACAAAAGTAAGTCTCCATCTCCACCTCCAAAAGTTGCAGAGACTGAGTCAGATGAAACAACAAGTAGAAATTCTGAGAGCAGTGAAAGTGATGAGAACTTTGCAGCTTTCACAAGACACTTACAGAAGTTCTTAAAGAAGAAACAGTGGAGGACAAAGTCATCCACTTCACAGGGTAAACATGACTATTATCAGAACAAAAAGTCATCAAAGAAAGACAGGAAAAAGCCCAAGTCAAGCAAAACAACTCTATCAAAAATTGTATGCTATTGCTGTAACAGACAAGGATATGTTATTGCAGACTGTGCAGAGAAAAGAAAATAGTCTAATGATAAGAAGAAGACTCAATTCAAGGGCAAGAAAGAAAGGTCTTTTGTTGCCAAGAAGGACAAAAGCCTGTCAGACATATCTTCATCAGAAACTGAGTCAGAAGCTGAAGCATATATAAGACTGTTTGCTGAAGAAGAGGAAGAAGAGTTCATCCAGATAATGAACTCTATATATGAGCAAGAGGACACTCAGTGCCAATGACTGATGACTTTAACAGAAGGTGACAAAATCCTGGAGCAGCCAGGACCTAGTAAGGTACAAAATTGTTCTTTAAGTTCAATTTCTAGTACTAGTTCAGATTCAGTTACATCAGCATCAAGTGATGCCAGTGGATCTGAATCTGAAGGGGATGTTCATCAATTGATTGATGAATATAGAGTTCTGTTGCAAGCATATAAGAAAAGCAAATCCTTGGCCAAGAGTCAGGCTAAGGAGATTGCAAGTCTCAAAATGGCTGCAACTGATTTTGATAAACTGATTGATCAAAAGTTGAATGAAATAGCCAGACTGAAGAACATAACTGTTATTCAGATGAAGACTATAACATTCAAGAATGATCAAATCAAGAGTCTGAAGATTAGTCTTCAGAAGGAGAGAGACATTGTTGCTAGGTTTTCTAAAGCTAAGTCTGTTCTACCCTTAATTGATGAATTTGTTCATCATAAAGGTAAAACTGGATTAGGGTTTACTAAACCTGCTAGGACTGTTCAGTCCAAGTCTAAGGGCAAAGCCCCAGCTCTCAACAAGCCAGCTGTAGATAAAACAACTAGGGATGTACCTAAGCAAATGTGCAATAAGTTTGAGTGCTGGTATTGTGGCAAGGTAAGCCACTATGTCATAGACTGTTGACACAATTTTAGTGCCAAAGTGAGTAGCAAACTGCCTGTTGGAAGATCTGCAGGTAGCTTTGTTAAGAGACAAACTAACCAGCACCAAGGACCCAAGAATTCTTTGGGTTCTAAGATCAACTAATCTGTTTTGCAGGTGAGTCCAAGTGGCCATGCCCCAATTTGGTACTTGGACAGTGGATGTTCCAGACACATGACTGGAACTAGGGGATTGCTAAAGGACTTCACACCAATCAAGGATGATCCTAAAATCACCTTTGGTGGTTCTGAAAAAGGAATCATCAAGGGTTTTGGTAACATTTCTAACACTCATATAACAATTACTCAAGTGGCTTATGTTAAAGGTTTGAAACATAACCTTATTAGTATAAGTTAATTGAGTGATTTAGGATATGACATCTCATTTGTCAAAGATGGTTGTCATATCAGGAGGTCAAATGATCAAGAGATCATTTTGACAGGTTACAGAAAAAGAAATGTCTATTGCCTAGACATTATGTGTGAGAACAATGGTTCTCCAGTGTGTCTTGTTGCTGATGAAAAAGTCTCTCATTGTGTTAAATGGCACAAGAGGCTAGCTCATCTCAACTACAAGACAATTGACCAACTCTATAGCAAAGAGTTAGTGAGGAATGATCCTCAAGTTAAGTGTATTAAAGATAGAATATGTTCAGCTTGTCAAAAGGGCAAGCAGACTAGATCCAGCTTTAATAGCATTGAAAACAAAGATACTGTGAGGTGTTTATACCTCTTGCATATGGATCTCTTTGGTCCTATGCCAGTTCACAGCCTAGGTAGGAAGGTCTATACCTTTGTGGTTGTAGATGACTACTCGAGGTTTTCCTGGGTGTTCTTTCTTAGATAGAAATCTGAAACACCTAGTATCTTCTATAGCTTTGTCAAACAAATTCAGAATGAACTAGACAGTACTGTGGTCAAAATAAGAAGTGACCATGGTACTGAATTCCAGTCTGATAGTATGACAAAACTATGTGAAGAATTTGAGATATTTCAGGAGTTTTCTTCACCAAGAACACCTCAGCAAAATGTCATTACTGAGAGGAAAAATAGAACCTTGATTGAGGCTGGTAGAACCCTATTAAGTGATACATCACTACCAGAATATTTCTGGGCTGAGGCAGTGAATACTGCATGCCATGTAATTAATAGGGCTATCATTACTAAAAGTCACAACAAGACCCCCTATGAGATTGTGAAAGGCAGAAAACCAAACCTATCCTATTTCAGGATCTTTGGTTGTAAGTGCTTTATACTTAACAATGGTAAGTCTTACTTGACTAAGTTTGCTGCCAAGTCCCAAGAAAGGATTTTTGTTGGGTACAGCAACAATAGTAAGGCTTATAGAGTGTACAACTTGTCTACTCAAGTTGTAGAAGAGTCTGTACATGTAGTATTTGATGAAGCTAGACTTATTAACCATGATTTGTCTAGAAGTATTTGCAGCTCCTCAGGTATAACTAAGAAGATGGACAAGCTCACTATTGAAGAAGGACCTACTGCAAGTCAGCATGTAGATGATAGTGGCTGTTGTCCAGGGGGAGTACTACATGTACCTAATGCAGAAGAAGACCAAGGAGTGCAGCAAGTTGAAGAAGATGAAGGAGTTCAACCTGAAGCTAGGATGCCTCCAGCTAATAGACATCTAAGAGATCATCCAGCAGATCAAATCATTGGTGATCTAAGACAAGGGGTACAAACAAGGAACAAAAATCTGAGTGCAGTGCTCTACTCCAGTTTTCTATCCCAAGTAGAGCCAAATAAGTTTGAAGAAGCCATCCTAGACCCTCATTGGGTTGAGGCAATGCAAGAAGAGCTAAATCAGTTCAAGAGATACAAAGTCTGGGAGCTTGTTTCTAAACCAAGAGATCACAACATAATTGGAACCAAGTGGATCTTTATGAACAAGATGAATGAACATGGAGTGATTATCAAGAATAAAGCTAGACTGGTTGCTAAGGGATATAGACAGGAAGAAGTTATTGACTTTGATCAAACCTTTGCTCTAGTAGTCAGACTGGAAGCCATAAGAATGTTTCTGGCCTATGCAACCTATCAAAATTTTAAAGTATACCAAATGGATGTTAAGTCAGCCTTTTTGAATGGTAATCTGAAAGAAGAGGTGTATGTGGAACAGTTATCAGGTTTTGTTGATTCAACTCAACCTAATTATATTTATAGACTTAGGAAGACATTGTATGTGTTAAAACAAGCCCCTAGAGCTTGGTATGAAACCCTGTCTAGTTTTCTCATTGAGAATAAATTCACAAGGGGGAAAATAGACAAGACTCTATTCTTTAGGGAATCCAGAGGCAAGATCATACTAGTCCAAATATATGTAGATGACATAATATTTGGGTCTACTGAAAATGGTCTTTGCAGGAAGTTTGCAAAACTAATGCAAGGATAATTTGAGATGAGCAGTATGAGGGAACTTAAGTTCTTTTTGAGCCTCCAAGTTAGACAGACTGAGAATGGTTTATCCATATGCCAGTCTAAGTTCACCCTAGAACTAATAAGGAAGTATGGTATGGATTCATCCACTACCATGAAGACTCCTATGGGGTCAAGTATGTCTCTTAGCAAAGATGATGCAGGGAAACCTGTAGATGAGACTTTGTATAGAGGGATAGTTGGCTCCCTATTATATTTGACTGCAAGTAGACCAGATATCATGTATGCTACATGTGTCTGTGCTAGATATCAAGTCTGCCCTAAAGAGTCTCATTTGACAGCAGTTAAAAGGATTCTGAGATATCTAAAGGGCACTCCTTATCTAGGCCTATGGTACCCTAGGAATGGAGACTTTGAACTAACATGTTATTCAGATGCAGATTTTGCAGGCTGCAAAGAAGACAGAAAAAGTACAACTGTAACCTGTCAATTCCTAGGTGGAAGACTGATATCTTGGAGTAGCAAGAAACAAACAAGTGTAGCTATCTCCACTGCAGAATCAGAATATGTGGCTGCAGGAAGTTGCTGTGCTTAACTTCTATGGATACAACATCAGCTTGAGGATTATGATATTCAGGTAAGTAGAACACCACTGTTTTGTGATTCTACAAGTGCTATATCAATTGCAAATAATCCTGTTTTTCATAGTAGAACTAAACACATTGAAATAAAATATCATTTTCTAAGGGAACATGTAGAAAAAGAAGATATTTCACTTGAATATGTTAATACAGATAATCAACTAGCTGACATGTATACTAAGCCACTAGAAGAAACCAAATTCAATATGTTCAAAATTGAATTAGGTATGATAAACTTAGAATAAGTTTATAGAAATGGCTTAGTAAAATAGTGTCGACACACAGAGTTGTCTGTGTCGAGACAGAAAATTGGTGTCGACTCTTCAGAGAAAAGGTGTCGACACATCTAGGAAGTTGGTGTCGACACTTCAGAAACTTAGTGTCAACACATACAGAGTCAGTGTCGACACAACCAAGGTGGTGTCGACACTTAGAATTTATGCAGACTTAGACAAGTTAAGTCTCGACCAAGTGTCGAGCTAAGTGGTGTCGACACATTAACAAGTGTCGAGACATATATTCTGTCAATTATACTGTGTCGACACATAGGTGTCAAGACATTGTAAGTCTGTGTCGACACTTTTCAATAGTGTCGACACAATTTAAGTTAGTTAACACGCCCTTTCATCTTCAAACCTAGAAAGGTATAAATAGGATTTCGACATTGTTTGTCGACACGCTCACCAAAGTTTCGAGACCAAATTTGTGTGTCGACACCTCTCTTCTCTTCATTCAAATTCTTCAAACCCTAATGGCGCCAAAGCTCGAAGAGAACGTGAATGAAGGCTATGAACTGGTGCGGCATGCGTTTGATGATGCAGACCCGGAGATCAAGAATGTGGTAACCCTAGTCGCAAACTCTGGGTTAGATTTTCTTGTTTCAGAGCCAACGAAGATATGAAAGAAAGAAGTATTAGAATTTCTGAATGGAGCAACCCTAGACGACTCTGGATTCAAGATCAAGTCAAGTGTACATGGAGAAAAGGTGAATGTCTCACCAAAAAGTTTAAGAAAGGTCCTAAACCTACCAAGGACTAAAGAAGAAGATGAAGTTACTGCTTCTAAGATCAGATACGCATTAACATGGTGTGGACTGGATTCCAAGATGAAAATTGGATCAGTATTCAATAGGAAAGACATGAACAGCCAAAACAAATTTTTTTCAGAAATTGTTGGCAAAGTGATCTTGAGTAAGCCTGAAGGGCATGACAGAGTATCAGCCCATATGTTCAGTTTCATGACAAGGATTATCTTCACATTAAAAACTGATTGGTCTGTAGTAGTCTTTGAGAATATCAAGGAGAGTCTGAGAAAACCCAATTTGGGTAGAATAGTAAGTCTTCACTTGGCTGGTACTATACCAGAAGTAATGAGTCAAGCTGCTGGATCAAAAATAAATCATATGAGGAAGATTGACATGAGACTCTTCTCCAGATGGGATAGGGTCTTGACAAAGGAAGTGCTAACTCCTGAGAAGGAAACCCCACTAAAGAAGAAGAAGAAGATAGCTCCAGTAGCTCAAGAATCATCAAGTAGCTCTGAGGAGCAAGTTGTCTTTACACCAGATGATGAACAAGAACCTGGAACTGCTGGGAAGTCTCCAGCTCAACAAGATGTTGCAGAGAGGCAGGGGGAGCTATCTCAAGCTAGCCCCATTCACCTGGATTCTATCCAGGGGGAGCCATCAGTGGTGGAAGAGCCAACTCCCCTAGAGAGTGAGCAAGCAACCCACACTATCCTTGAGGTAATCTCAGAAATCAATCAATTAGATTTTCTTATTGAGAGTGAAGTTATAATTGACAACTTATCTGATGTTAATCAGCAACCTCAGATTGATAGTCAACTCCCAGATGTTGTCATGGAGGACACATCTGTTGCAGCTCAAGAAGTATCTGATCATTTTGTTGATGAGCCAAGAGTTTCTCCTGCACAACCTCAACAAGAGAATACAATGGAAGATCTCTTCCTTAATCTAGATCAAACAGACTTTGAGAAGGAAAGTGCTGCTGCTGAGGGGGAGAAGTCCCAAGTTGAGGGGGAGCCAGTAGAAATTCTAGAAGAACCTGCAAGGCAACAGCCTGAGAAGCCCAAGGATGATAAGGAGCTACCTAGGGAGAGGGTAGAAATAGCAAGTACATCTGCTTCTGAAGATGAGGAGGCTGCAAGGGCAAAGAAAAGGAAATTCCAAGTCTTCAAGAGGAGGAGCCAGACTTATAAGAAAGCTCTGCAAACTATAGTACCACAGCAAACACCACAACCAGCACCATCAACAGATTTCAGTTCATTGATGGTTGCTATGCAAATCAAGCTTGATGAGCAAAGGAAAGCTCTTGAAAAATATGTGGATGAAGGGCAAAAATCTCTACAGTTTGATCTGGCCCAGGACATTAGGTCTATAAGATTTGAGATGAACCTAAATAAAAAGGAAATGACTGATTGCTTCCACAAGGGAGGGAATGCAGTGGTATACTTAGCTACACATCAAGAGAAAATAAAAGCTCAAGTAGATGACATTGCACTGAAGCAAGAGTATGTTCTTGAGAACCAGATCAGAATGAATGACAACTTAACAGCTTCACACAATGCCATTGTCACAGAGATGAAGAACATAGCTGCTGGACTGACTACTTCTAATGCTACTGCTAAGGCAGAGTTTGATAAAACTTTACAAGATGGCATATCTGATGTTACTTCTGCTATTGAAAACTCTCAGAAGCTGATCACTGAAAAACTCCAAAAATTAAAACCTTTCTACAAGGATGGAGTCAATTATCTCAATGCCCAAATCAGATTTCAGAAGGATGATCTAAGGGATCACATAGAAAAAGAAGTCATAAAGGGGGAGAGGGTGTTAGTCAAAGCCAGCTCTGATCATGCTAAGTGGATTTCTAATTCTATCAGAGCCACACTTGGTTATCCTCCTTTATGTGATGATGATAATGTAGCAGAATCTGGGATTAATCCTGCCTATCTTGGAGGTGAGCAAGCTGAAGTAGCTCAGGTGATCTATCCTCCACCAGACTTTGATATGATACAAGCTGATATTCAGACTATGTATAACCCACCTGAGGGAAAGCACAATGTTATATTAGAAAAGATGGTTCAGCAAGTATCTGAGGCCATATTAAAAGAACAAGAAGCTTTGCTGCTCAAGTAACAAGAGACTATGTTGTCTAAGAAGAGGTTCAGAGAGTAAGCTGAACAAAGACCAGATTATGAACAGTGGAGCCTCACTTCAAGAAACATTATCTTAACTGCATGGAATGCTGCCAAAGATAATATTCAAGACAGAAACAAATGGTATTCTGAACTAGAATGGAGAAAGCATGAAAACAAACAAGAAGTCATAGTGCAATATAGAAGGAAGACAAAGATGGGAAAGCTACCTCCTACTGCGCAGAAGCCTAGCAAGTACTTTCACAAGCCATATCATTACTTTGAGAGACAGAAGATTAAAGCTGAAGAGCTAAAGAAGGAGCTGAAAGGGAAAAAGCCTGCTGATACTGAAGATGCCGAAGCCCTTGTACAAGCCAAGATACAGTCTGTAAAGGGCATAGTGATCAAGGATGCTGAGCAAAAATAGAATAGAATTTTCTTTAGTTTACAATTGTAATCTTTTTGATTTTAAACACTTTGTAAACTTTTGTAAAATGAATATGACAAAGTTGTTAGAACAATTTGCTGTGTGTTAAATTTATTTCATAATTGTTCTGAGATGATATCTATGTATACATGTTTGTTTAATACATGTTTATGTTTTCCCTGATTGTATAACTCTGTTTACATCATACTGTGATTTTGTTATGTATGGTGTATATCATTGACTAAGGGTTATGACTTCTCCAAATAGGAGGAGATTGTTGGGTACATTGGTTTAAATGTACCTGATTTGAAGAAGCCTCACCATACTCAATGATATACATCAAAATGTATTTGATGTGTTTTGAGTTTAGTTGTGCAGGTTAAGTATTAGCAGGGAAAGCAAAAAAGATTCTAAGTACATGTGTCGACACCCAGAGGGAAAGTGTCGACACTTAAGAAGACTTGTGTCGACACTCAGACAAGCAGTGTCGACACTTGGAGTAATTGTGTCGACACCAGGGATGCAGAGTCGACACCAGACAGAAAGTGTCGACACAAGGAGCTGTGTCGACACTCAATGAAGAAAAGTTCAGTGAAGCTGTGTCAACACTTTGAAGCAGTGTCGACACCTAGAGGAACTGTGTCTACATCAGAAAGTGTCGACACTTGGAAGCTGTGTCGACACTCAGCAAATTTCAGCAGAGTCTAAGTATAAGTGTCGACATCATGAGGAATGTGTCGACACACAACAGAAGACTCAGCACTTGAAGAAAGTGTCGACACAAGAAAGAATGTGTCGACACTCAGTAGAAGACTCAACATATGAAGAATGTGTCAACACAAGGAGCTGTGTCGACACTTAGCAAAGTTCAGCAAAATTCTAAGTACAAGTGTCGACACAACAGGAGATGTGTCGACACTCAGCTAAAGTCTCAACACAAGAAGAATGTGTCGACACTCAGCAAGTATCAACACTGAAGGCATGTGTCGACACCAAGAAGAAGTATCGACACTGAACAAGTTCAACACATGAAGATGTGCCGACACAAAAGAGTTTTGTCGACACTTACAAGAATTCAACAAAGTACTGAAGAACAAGGACTTGTGTCGACACACATTATCAGTGTCGACACATGATGAAGAAGCTGTGTCGAGAAGTAAATTCTACAACACAAGAAGTTGTGTCGACATCTTGAAGGCTAGTGTCGACACTTAGTCAACTTGTGTCGACACTTGGTCTATAAGTGTCGATACTTAAAGACAGACTGTCTCGACACTTTCAGACAGTTACAGAAATTTCAAGAACTGACTGGATGACTTGACAGCTGCCATTCCAGCCGGTCTACTGCACCTGTCAGAGTTGTCAGAAATCAGTTAGGAACCGGACCAGCCGGTCACCATGAAGAAGGCCTATATATAGGATTATACTGTCTACAGAAAAATATGATCAAGTGATTGAAAAAGAAAAGAAGATCTAGCTATTCATTGAAGAATCAAGTGAAGATCTAAGTAGTTGGAGAGAGAGAGCTCCATCCAAGAAGACAGTCATTGGAACCAAGCTGTGAAGAAGGGTTCAGACCTAGTTCTGAATCTTAAGTTGCAGTGATTGAAGATCAGCTGCAGAGAATCAATCCTATTGAGTTCTATATTCAAGAAGATTTGAAGAAAAGTCAAGTGTGATTGTTCTCAGTAGAGTTCTTACAAGAACTCATCAAAAACTTATCAACTCTTCTCTCTATTCTCTGAGTTGTAGGAAAATTCTTTGTATTCTAAATTTCTTGTAGGATCCTTAGGGATCTGAGTTGTAAGCCTGTAATTATAAAGGCTGAGTGGTAGGGCATGTGTGCCTGAGTGTAGGAGATCTAATTCTCTGAGTGTAGGCCTGTTGTGGCTGAGTGTAGGCCTGTTGTGGCTGAGTGTAGGCTTTGTGAAGAAGCTGAGTTGTAGGGCCTTGAGCCTGAGCTGTAGGAACCTGATTGAGGTTATGAGTGTAAGATCTGAGGATCTGAGATAGTGAAGGAGTTTGACTGAATCTAGTACACTACTAGATAGGCGAAAGGGGAAAGTGGATGTACCCAAACCTTGTGGAACCACTATAAATTTGTGTGTTCACTGTGTGCTTGATTGATTGTTGTGATTGCCGATTGACTGCTGTGTATAATTAGTTATAAATCTGTGATATAATCTGCAATCTGCCTAAAAAGTTTTAAAAGATTAAGTCACCTATTCACCCCCCCCCCTCTAGGTGATTAGGTACAATTTCTTTCAATTCTGTCCCGAGTAAAATGAATGAAGTTCCTCCCACATGGCCTTCGCCGCGTCATGATACATAGTCATTCGATAGGGCTCGGTGTGCATGGAGTTGAGTAGCCAAGATTGGACTCCACCATCATCGCGAAGCCACTCATTAGTGGGAGCGGTTGGTGTGGCCCGGGTTAGATGATGAAGAAGACCTTTCGTCTGCAGGACACGACGAACCGAGTGAACCCACTCCACAAAATTGCGCTTCCCACTGAGTGAGATGGTAGTAATCCGAAGTTCATCGCGAAACTCGGGGAGTGGAGCCGCAACACGATCAGGGAGAACTGAGGCGGCATTGGAATTCTCGGACGCCATGAGACCGCAACGGTTAGAATAAGAAGACAAGGGTCCTGGAACTAGATTATGCGATTAGAGGAAGACCGCCACAAGCCAAAACACGGCGATCAGGAACTAGGTCGGGCAGCTAGGAGCAGACCGCACCAAGAACAACCACGACGAACAACCACCAGTCCTTGCGGTTAGAAGCAAACCGCAATAGGATCGGTAACAAGCACTAAACCGTGCGGTAAGAGGAAGACCGCCCCAAGCCAGAACTCAGCGACCAGTAACTAGGTCGGGCGGCTAGGAGCAGACCGCACCAAGAGCAACCATAACGAGCAATCACCAGTCTGTGCGGTTAGAAGCAAACCACAATAGGATTAGTAGAGACAGTCCGCGCGAATAGCTGAGCAAACCGAGAAGCGAGAAGCATCAAGGCAGTCGGCAGGAGAAGAGCGAATCCCTCACGACAAGAAGAAAACTGCGCGACAAGAGTGATAAGACCCCGTGCGACAAAGAGACCGCGCGGCAAGAAAAGAGAGAGATCGCAGCGGCAAGGAATGAGATCGCGCTGTTAAGAAAAGTGATCGCGACGATAACACCAGGATGAGACCGCAGAGGACAGAAGCAGGTCGCAGCGGGTAGAGCTGGAAGCTAGACGGTTAGAACTAACCGCGAGAAAAGAGGTGAAGCCGCAACGGGTAGAGAGCAGCCCGTGACGGTTAAGAAAGTCTATCCGCACGGGAGTGGGGGCCACATACCAGAGAGAGAAAAGGTTATAAAAGAGTGTGGAAGAGAATGAGAAGGTGGATCCACGGGAGAGAGGATGGAGGCGGGTAGAAACGAGAGAGACCGCAAAACCGAGCGGTTAGGCAGAAACGCAAGCTGCCCGGTTAATTGGGGTACTGGGCGGTTTGAGAAAAACTGGTCAGATCTTCTCCCTCTGATGCCATGTAAAGAAAGGTCCAAACATTGTATATACTTCTTGAATATCAAAATACAAGTATGAATACAAATGTATAGGCGAGAGAAGAGGAAGTCTCAACTATACAAACAATGTGAGACTAAACACTAAATACTACATGAGCCATATTAATGGGCCAATACATCATTTCTTATGTGCCGTTTTTATTTGAGAGGAAGTTGTTAGGATTTAGAAATGGAGGATGTTGATGGTTTCTATTCTGAATATTGCATTTAGCGTAGCTTAGAGAATGAAGGTTTTTTAGTGCTGTTCCTTTTTTCTGGCTGAAAGTCTACGCGGTAGGGTTCCAGATTCATGAGGAGGGTCTGGTAGCATCTGTTTAACTTTTTCATGCTTTGAATAGAGCAAACAACTTTCGTTAAAAAAAATTTGGAATGTTTGAAATCAACATAGGCTCTGATCAATTTTATATAACCGGAACCTATTTAAATGTAATAATAGCTAATAAAAAGGATAGTGGTAGATTGATAAGATGCATATGAAGCTGGCTGATTGGACTACTCAATGGGGAATTTATCCCATCTAAATGACAGATATGATCTCAACTGCCAATTACCTTTTTTTATTAAATTTCATCCTAATAAGAATTACATTAAACTCTAGAAAAGGAATTCTCTATGTTATTGTAGCAATTAATTATAGGTTTCTAACTACTAAGAAAGAATGCCAGGGAGGAGGCCAGGGGAACATGGAGATTGTTTTATAGGATACATAAGGATGACTGTCATTTGAACAATATTTTGAGTAGCTACTTTAAACAGATCTCTGCATCTTGCTTGGTTTGTCGGCTTTCCATTTTGAACTAAGAATGACTGATATTATAAAAAAAAAATCAAAATCTTTAATTTGGTGCCCGGGTTGAATGAAAAACCTGGGTGCGGCACTGACCGTTATAGAATTTTTGGCATGACGTCACAACGGTTATGAACGGCATCAAAAAGAAGACTGGTTTTGAACTTAAAAAGTGAATAAAGTTCTTTAGGTGGGCTCGGGCGTTCACCAACGACGGCACATAACCACCGCCACCACTGCGCCGAGATATCAAGAGAGAGAGAGAGATGGGATCACCTATCAGTGTTTAAAATAGCTATATGTATGCACATATATCATAATCTAAGGCTTGTTTGGCGTAGTGGTGGCGGTCGTGAAGGCGGTGGTCATGAACCGTCATTCGTGGACGCCCAACCTCACCTAAAAAAATTCATGCATTTTATGCTCAATAGTAGTTTATTTTCTTGGTAGCATTCATACCTTTGTCTTTCTAAACATACATTCTATGATAATTGCGTTTTTGACCAAACTCATCGGAGGAAATAAGCCGTGCCAACCTAAGTCATTTTTTAGCTCAAAGAATCTAATGTTGATTGAATCATTTATGGTAGAAAATCAATTTCGATTATAATTTAAAGTGCATTAAACTATTTGCGAGTAATTGCGATCCATACAGTATTCTTCAAGATCATCTTCATAGTATAAATTAAACTGTGATTGTGCAGGTGGGGGCAGCGCTTTCCATGGTGTTTATCTCTGGATCCCCGGTGATGTTTGTTGGATGCGGCCAGTCTTATACAGACCTGAAGAAGCTCAACGTCAAATCCATTGTGAAGACCCTCCTCAAATGATTCCACTCTCTATTTACAGAATTGTTATTAGCAGTCTTAATTTGACTATTCGCAGTCCAAGTCTAATAGATATTCTGCCCCTTTTCTGTTTTATTTACGGATATAATCGCACCCCGCCTCTCCATACTGACCCCGCCTCTCGCAAAATAATTTAAGGACTGCGATTAACAATGGACTACGAATAGTCATTTACGGACTGCTAATATCAACTCTTTATTTATATATTCACCTCCCGCTACTACTATCTTTCTCACTTCGTCACCTAAATTGCTCTCTCCTTCTTGCTGGCTTTCTCTGCGTCATCAATCTCAGCACTCAATGATATCCTTATTTCCGGTATGAATTTATAGAATTGTTTGTGCAGTGTTTTTTGTGATGGCTTTAGTAAAATAGATTTAGGTTCTGGTTGTGCAGAAAATGCTTTATTTTTGCTCTCACAAGCGTTATTTAATTGAAATGATATTTTTTGGGCAATGTTAATAGCATCCCTGAAGTTGCTATTAACAGCTATTTTAATGTGTTATTTTGATCTTTTTTGGGTGATATTAGCCAATAGTGAGGTGCTTTTAACATTGCTCTATTTTTTATATATATCAAAAAGTGGTGACAATCATCTAGATGTTGTTGAACGGTAATGGTCCCTAAGGCTTTGTTTGGGGGGACTTAGGCTTTGTTTGGGGGGACTTGTTTTCACCGGTCAAGCGGTTACGACCGCATGGACCCGACTCTAATTAAGGTCGGGTTCATACGGTCGTAACCGCTTGACCGGTGAAAATAAGTCCTCCCAAACGGAGCATTATTTTCACCGGTTAAGCGGTTACGACCGCATGAACCAGACCTTAAACCGATCACATGAACTTGATCTTAATTAAGGTCCGGTTCATGCGGTCGTAACCCCTTGACCGGTAAAAATAAGTTCCCCCAAACGGAGTGTAAAACCCGTATTCTAAAAAGAAGTTTGGTTCGGAAATGTTGCTCTGTCAGTTCAAATAGCTTAAACATCATCAGCTTATTTACCATAACAGTTTTATTTTGCAGCTGCTGAACAATCAATGGCAACCTCTGTACAACTAGAGGTTTTTATAGGCTTATGAAATGAGTATCCAAAGAGTCCGCACTTTATGTATCTATGGCTTTGTTTGGCATGATGGTGGCGGTCATGAATATGAGGGTTAAATTGTTATTTGTTAATGTCCACTTGAGAAATTATCATCTTTTATGTTCAAACGGATGATGTTTGTTAGGTGATCTGTAACGAATGATGTTTTAACTCATGCGTTTACGACCGCCGCCACTGTGCCAAACGGTGCCATAGGCACCACTTTTATGTCTCCATTTTTGTTTCTTTTTCCTACCGTATAATGAAGTTGATTTTGTCCATGGGTTACAGATTCTCGGCTTTTCGAAATTACCCTTATCTCTTGTCATACTCGCCCTTGTTTTAAGCCTACTCATATCAGTCAGTTTCTTCTCCTGCTCTAGTGATACAAGACAGACGTCACATCTGCCTGCCACCCTAGTGTCAACACCAGAAGGCTCACGATGACAGCTTTCATCAGAGTTGCAGCTCATACATCCCAACCAACTCTCTGCCTTTTATAATCAAGAAATGGTAGGTTGTTGAGGCACGAGATCGAACACCCGTTCTCCTAGAAAAGAGTCTTTTATCAGAGCTCTCATCATCAACTTTCCCAAGCGAAGAGTTGGTTGGGGTGTTTGGGATGTAGCCTTGATGAAAGCTATCTTGGTGAGATGCCAATGTGGACCCTCTGTTAGTAATGTCAAGGTGACAGTCAGGTGTGACATTTGTCGTACATCCCCTAGGTCGCGCGTCACGTCTGGAGCTGCCATCTATTTGCCGACGTTGACATCAACTTGTCATCACAATTTTTTGAAGTTGGGGTTTCTTCTTCTCGTCGATGACTTCTGTTTGGGCATCATCGACAATATCCGGAGGTCCCTTCTTCTCTGATGACGAGCATCGCCGTTGATTCTAACGGGAAGAGGGGCCGATCCACGATTGAGGGAGAAGCTTTCCGAGGGCATCTTGAAAGATCAGGTGCTGACTCTTGCTCAATTCTGTCATCCCATTGGGCTTTCCTTCATTTTCTGGTAATTTAACTCCCAAATTCTTATGAAATAGTTGGTTTTATTATGGGAAATCAAGAAGTCTGAGTCAAGAATGGGGCTCCGTTTAGATTGATGGTGGTGGTTGTAAACGCATGAATTAAACCGTCATTCACTAAGGATCAACTAACAAATATTATTCGTTTGAACATAAAAGGCGAGTGTTAGCGAATGACAATTTAATCTCCATGTTTATGACCGCCACCACTGGGCCAAACAGAGCCTTAAAAGTTTTGATTTCAAACTGAGCTCAACTCGAGTTTGTTTGGAGCAATTTCTTTGTTCTAGTGTGTTTGAACAAAAACAAAAGTCATAAAATGTGCTTGGCACTACAGGTTATAACGGTCACCAAGGAAAGAAAAATAATCTAATTTTGAACATGGGTGCACGTGCGGCCGGCACATGCGTGGGCACTTGTGCAGAGATGAGCGCGTTCCACGCATGCACTTTGCACGATCAAGGCGAATTGTTTCGGCGTTTGGATCGAGATTGAAAGTCGTGAATGTGGGCTCGATTCAGCCTGCTTAGACTCCGTTTTGGCACGGTCATGGCGGTCATAAATGCATGGATTAAAGTGTCATTCATTAAGGATCACCTAACAAACATCAGCCGTGAACATTAACAAATGATAATGTAACCCCCATATTCATGACCGCCACCACCTTGCCAAACAATCATTAAAACCGAAATCTAGTACTGAAATTTGATATTGGCCGGGGACTCGATCACTTTGCGTTGTGAGGCCACGAGCTCAAGTGTTTCCTCTAGGGTTGCCTTGTTACAGACATGGTTATCAGGAGTTGGAAGAAAGAAAAATTAGGTGTTTCTTCTATGGTTTTCTGCACTCAAAGCTTGCCGATAGTTTTCATTTGGAGCCTGCTTGGATGCTGCCTGCCGAATGATAGTGCCCATTAAATGATGCTGCTCGCTGAATGTTGACGCACGTCGAATGTTATTCCCTGCAGTGTGTGTGTGTGTGGAAATTTTAAAGGAAGCAGCAAGTGGTCATAGGAATACTCAATCACACAAGAAGCTAAGTAGTAATCAGCATAACAGAAGCACGAGAGTCATAAACTGGAATTCAATTTTATTTACAAAGCGAGACATACATTTCGAGACTTGGTTTCTCCAATGTACCCCCAAAAAACAGAAAAAACAACCGTAGGCAAAGATGAAACTGTGTGGACAAAAACTGTAACCGCGCAAACTGCTCAAGCCGCAAGCCCTATCTGCCGAGACCGACCAAGTCTCCTATCTACAACTAGCCGCGCAGACTTACTGTTATTTAATCATGACGATCAAGAAACAGAACCCGATGATAAGCCGAGCGAACTCCAAACTCTATCCGCAACCCCGAGTAAGGTGACTTCAAATCGCGGACTGCGATCTGCTGTAAACCGTTGACTGTTATCCGCGAACTCTGCCACACCAAGCTTCAACTAGTTGTCTAATCGTCCGATGCTAGCCGCACTGTCTGCACAGATAGCCAACCTCACTTAGTCGAGCCGGTTAGAAAAACGTAACCACTGGATCTAAACGCGAGTTGGGTTCTCACTATTCTCAATTATGTATGATGAGTTGGAGACTCCTATTTATAGGCGTGAGGAGGTGTGTTGTCACCACCCATAGCGAAAGGATAACCGCTCGTCAATCCTGCAACTACCATCACGTATCCGCACAAGTGTAGATACAAGCATCAGTCTGCCACTGAAGAAAGAGCTGTCCGCAAAGAAGTGCAGAGACACAACCCTGTCCGCGAAACTAACCCGCAAGACAATGTGAACGTTAGTCCACATAGCCGAGCAGATAAAACCATCAGTCAGCGTGGACTTATACATCTCAGTCACGTGTCCTGATCCACCTCTCGCTAATGACGAATTGTAGATCTCCACATCCAATCCGCGCAGTTCGTCGGACTCTGCAACCAGACCGCGCACCAGGCGATCTCGGCGAATTAGGCAACAATGAGACTTGTCACACTCATGACCAAGTCCACAAACAACAAACTTTGTGGTTTCCAAACAACCCGTGCCACATGAGAACATGACCGCGCCAATGACGAACATCAACTCCAGTCCGCACAATTGCGGACTGCCTCTATCCAGACATCACGGTCTCTAGGTGTCCAACTGACCAAGCAACTGTGCCAATCTCCACGATCTTATCACCAGAAAGCAAGCACATAAGACAGCCGGACTCGGTGAGCTCTAAAAAGAAACTGCCACAACCACAGTTAAACAACCCTAACTGCACAATTAATCCACCAAGGGTGCTTACTGATCCAGACCGCAGGAGAAAAGAAGAAGTCAACCCGGCTATCTGCTGACTTCAACCCGCCAGGCCGCGGTGGTCTCTACGATCTGTGCGGACTTCCATTCCAAGCCGCCCACCTCCTCCACCACTTTAACAATTTCAACACTCCCACTTGAAGTGGGAAGTGGAGACCAGTCCGAGCAACTCCCGTAACAGAATGAACGGTCCCTTCGGCAACGACCGACAAAGTCACCTATCCGCAACTAGCAGCACGGACTGCTATTATTGAATGTTGACGATCAAGAAACAGAACCCGTTGATATGCCAGACGAACTCCAAACTCTATTCGCAACCCGGAGTAAGGTGACTTCAAATCGCGGAATGCGACCTGCTGTAAACCGCTAACTGTTATCTGCGAACTATTCCACACCAAGCCTCAACTAGATACCTAGCTGTCTGATGCTAGTCGTACAGTATGCACAGATAGCCAATCTCACTTAGTCGTGCTGGTTAGAAAAATGTAACCGCAGGATCTAAAAACGAGTTGAGTTCTCACTGTTCTCAATTATATATGACGAGCTAGTGACTCCTATTTATAGGTGTGAGGAGGAGTTCTAGTATCACGTATCTGCACAAGTGCGAATACAAGCATCAATTCGCCACTGAAGAAAGAGCTATCCGAAAAGAAGCGCGGACACACAACTCTGTCCGCGAAACCAACCCACAAGATAATGTGGACAACGTCAGTACGCATAGCCAAGTGGATAAAACCATCAGTCCGCGTAGACTTATACATCTCAGCCACGGGTCCTGATCCGCCTCGCTCTAATGATGAACTGTCGATCTCCACTTCTAATCCGCGCAGTTCGACAGACTCTGCAACTAGACCACACATCAGGCGATCTCCACGAATTAAGCAACAATGAGACCTGTCACACCCGTGACCAAGTCCAAAACCAGCAAACTCTGCGGTCTCCAAACAACCCGCGCCACCTGAGAACAAGCCCGCACCAATGGCGAACATCAACTCCAGTCTGCACAATTGTTGACTGCCCCTATCCAAATAGCGCGGTCTCCAGGTGTCCCACTGACCAAACAACTGTGGCAATCTCCAAGATCTTATCACCAGACCGCAAGCACAGAAGACATCCGGACTCGGCGAGCTCCAGAAAGAGACTGTTACAACTACGGTTAAACAACCCTAACCGCACATTTACTCCACCAAGGGTGCTTGCGGATCCAGACCGCAAGAGAAAAGAAGAAGACAACCTGACTATCCACGGACTTCAACTCGCTAGTCCTCAGCGGTCTCTGCGATCTGAGTGGACTGCCATTCCAGGCCGCCCAACTCCACCACCACTTCAACAATTTCAACAGAAGGGGGTGAGGGGGGGGGGGGGGGGGGGGGGAGGGGCTGTGCACTGTCACTCGTAGTGTTATATCAAGAAGTCACATTATGGTGTAATGTTGCGTTCCATCCAGTAAAATTCGGCCTTTCAATCGATGTAATCCTTTGACACTGCTTAAAAAATATTTCGAAAAAATTTTAAATTATTTATAAAATCTCTATTTATGTGATTTTCAAAAAGATGTTTGGGTTTTTCTGTTTGGAAGAACAATCATTTAATAATAGCTCTTAGTTTTTTTTGGTAATAAAATATGTTTTATGTTAATCATTTATTATATTATATAGATAAGTAAATATTATAGTATAAATCGTTATTAAGGAAAACATTTTTGATATTTAGTTGATGCAATGGCCAGCGATGATGAATACCGAGGGAGATCAAAACACGAATAATATTCAGTTTGGCGACTGAAGAGAAGGTCTCATCATAATGCAACCCTTGTTGTTGAGTAAAGCCACGAGCCACAAGGCTAGCCTTCAGAAATTGAATTGTCTCATCTAGACCATGTTTGATGGCAAATACCCACTTACAACCCACACAGCTCTGAGCGAGAGGAAGAGGGACAAGATCTCAAGTGTTGTTTGCCCAAAGAGCAGACATTTCCTCTTCTATGGTCGTTCACCACCCCGGATATTAGAGAACCTCCTGCACAAAGTAGGGGTAGACATAGAAGATAAAGAAAGAGCAGATCTCCTGAGTTCCGGAGAAAGACTGTGTAAGAAGACATAATTTGCCATTAAGTGAGCTGTAGAAGGCATATCTGGATCATTGGAGCACAGAGTTTCATTAGTAGAAGGTAACATGCTCGAGGCATCAAAAGGATAAGGACGACAAGTGTACATACGAATCAAAGGAGGTTTGGGAGGTTAGGTTAGGAGTGGCATGGGTAGGAGAGGTGGTAGTGACGAAGTAACTGGAGCAGCTAGCCGCAGAGAAGGAGACGGTAGTAGTGGTGGAGGGTCAAGGGGTTGAGAATGATATGACAGGTCCTCAAGAAAGGCGACATCAATCGATATAACAATCTTCCGATCAGTGGGGGAATAACAAATATAACCTTTCTGAGTGGAAGAGTACCTAACGAACATATATTTTGTAGGACGTGGGACAAGCTTGTCAGTAGATGTGCCAAGGTTGTGAACATAACAAACACAACCAAAAATATGAGGAGTGGCTGTAAAAGAGTGTGTGGAGGGAAAAAGAAGGTTAAATGGAGCTTAAAATTGAGAATAGAGGAGGACAGACGGTTAATGAGGTGACAGGCCATATAAATTGCGAAATTCCAGCATGGGGTAGAAGCATGCATTTGAAACATAAGGGTGCGCGGAACCTTAAAAAGGTGACGATTTTGCGTTCGACATCACCATTTTGTTGAGAAGTATAGATACAAGAGGTTTGATGCATGATGTCGAATTCAATACATAAGTTTGTAAACACATGATCTGTGTATTCACGACCATTATCGTTGTAGAGTGTTTTAATTGTAGTAGAGAATTGGTTGCGTGTCTCAAGGATAAATGCACAAAAGACACGAGACAGTTCAGATCGATCATGAAGAAAATACAACCATGTCATACGATAATAATCATCAATGAAGGTAATGAAGTAACGATAATCAGGAACACTGCCGATTTTATAGGGTTCCCAAATATCTGAATAAATCAAAACAAGAGGAGCATTGCTTCAGGTACAATGAGGTGAAAAGGTAGAACGATGGTGTTTGTCGTAGATACATGACTCACATATGAATTCGGTGAGGGACAAATATGGAAGAGCTTTCTGGAGGATGCGAAGTTGTGCATGCCCAAGACGCCGATGCCAGTCATCAGAACTAATAGTTGATCAAATCATGAGGCGGGGGTCCAAGATGTAAAGCCTATTAACTAGTTTTCCTTTACCAACGATAGTCTGCTTTCGACGATCCTGCACAATATAAGAGGTAGAAAAGAAAGTCACATAACAATCAGGATCTTGTGTAAGATAGCTAATAGATAGGAGATTGAAAGGAGAGCCCGAAACATGAAGAACCACGAGAAGAGTGAGGGATGAGGTCAGGGTGACGTCGGCTGATCCAGTGACTGGAGTAGTGGCCCATTGGCAACAGTACTGAACTTGGGATGCACAAATTAAAGTTCAAGTATCTAGAAGGTTTTATTGGGGTAATATGATGTGTTGCCTCAGAGTCCATAACCCAGGATGAATTGTGGATAAGACATGAAATACCCCAATAAAAAATAGATACATTAGAGCCAAAGGAATGACAAACCAGCTCTTGAAGTTGTTGGAGTTGGGTGCACAGGGCATCAATGTCAGCATGAATGCTGGTTGAGGCAGGGACAACAGTAGAGGCAGACAATGTAGGAGGTAGACCGTGCAGACTGTAACAAATGGCCTTGAGGTGACCATCTCGACCATAATAAGTACACTGAAGAGCGTGATTGTGGCGACCAGCACCCCGCGAAGAGATGTGACCGTCATGAGAAAATTGTTGTGCCGAAAGAAACTGGGTGGCATAACCAGCCATTGGAGAGGATCCAAATGATAAAAAAAATTCAACCTGCAGTGACATGCGAGGACAGCCGACGACAAGAAGAGGGTGAACACAGGATGAAGCTACAACAAACACCTGCGGTAGAAGCAGCAGATAGAAGAGAGCAGATGTCGGCTTGCGGCCAATAGACTTAGCGGCAAACTGCAGGGAGTGACAAGAGCACTAAGAACCGCGATCTGATGGGGCGAGCAGACAGAGGAGCTCGCAACACCTTGAATCTAGAATCACATAAGGAACTGCGATGGACTGGTCGACAACGGCGACCAGGGGCTTGCACTAGATAATTCCATGACGGGGCAGATACCACAAGAGCCGGTCGGTAAGGTGAGAAGGCCGCAATGAGGACACGAGCATTGGAGGCGGAAGAGACCGCGGCAAGAAAACTTGCGATAAGAAAAAAAAAATTTACGGTAAGGAAGATTAGACCGCAACGAGTAGAGAAGGCTGGGCCCCACTGATCAGAGAAGGAAAGCTATAAAAGCAAGGGTTAGAGAGGGGGAGGGGGTAACCACGCGAGCGAAGAGACTGCGGCTAGAAAAAATCTAAACCACATAGAGGGGCGGTTAGACTAAGAGGCAGGGAGACAACGACTAAAAAAAACTAGACCACAGAGAGGGGCGGTTAGACTGGATGCTCTGATACCATGAAGAACATAAAAAGGAGAAAAATAAAATGTAGTTTTATTAATTTTTCAATCAAAATCACCCTACAACATATGCATTTGTACATACATATATAAGGAGAAGGGCGAGTCTAAAAACTATCCCAAGATGTAGGACTAATCCTAAGAGAGCATTACATGAGCCTTCAAGATGGTACTCTAAGATGAGCTTTATTTATACTTTCTTCAACAATTCTAAGGTTGCGTTTGACACGGCTCATTTGCTTCGGTGAGGTTGGAAAAAAATGTCATTGTCATGCCAAAATCTTATGTCTCAAACTAGTTTTCTTTTTGTAACATTTGTCATACCAAACATACATTCTATGACAATAATGTTTTTGTCCAACCTTACTGAAACAAATAAGTTGTGATAAGTTGCGCCAAACGTAGCATAAATAAGATAAAAAAGGTTACTGGCTAGAAGGAAAGATCGTTGTTGAGAAGAAAATCTTTGCAGTGTCCAGAAACAAAGATCGCCAATGAGTGAAGAATCACAAATGAATGAAGTAAATCTTTGCAACGGATAAAAGGATAAAAACGCAAATCATGAATGATCGTGCATGATTTTTGTAAACTCTTAAATAAAAGAGAAAAAATTTAAAACAGAGAACACTTTTTAGTATTCCCAATTGTACCGGTTGCTAAAAAAATACTCAAAGCATCGTTCTTGAGAAAACACTTGAAAAGCTCCTTTTTTGGAGCAACCTAAAAAGAGTGGTGGTAGTTGGAATTGATTTTTTCCCACCGTGCCGCCCAAAAGAGCTAAGGTTTTGTTTGGCGCGGCTTATTTGTTCCGATGAGTTTGATCAAAAATGTCATTATCATAGAATGTTGAATGTTTGTTTGACAAGACGAAGGTTATGCCCGCTAACAAGAAAATAAACTAGTTTTGAGCATAAAATGGATGAATTTTTTTAGGTGAGGTTGAGCAATCACAAATGTGGCTCATGACCACTGCGTTCACGACTGCTACCACCGTGAAAGCATCGAACATGGGCGAAGTCAATGCTAAAATGCTCGTAATGGTGTAAGTAAGTTGTCCCTTTCAAGACAACTATAAATAAGGGTCAGTTGTAATAGTTTGATCATCTCAGCTTTGACCAAAATTTCTAAGCAATAAATATTGTGTGTTCTTCGTGTGTTCAAATAATTTATCATGTTCTTATTCTTGTTAATCTTGTATCCCTTGAGTGGTTGTACCCCTCTCCCGAGCTATAATTATTTATGGAAATGCCACTCACAAAAACTCTAAAAAGGACCCAGACCGCTCCTTTCAGGGGACCTTCACCTTGCCTTCCACGAACCAGAGAGCTCTCAAAGAATTTTTCAAAGTTCTCACTGTGTGCTTGAAGGAACCCTCAAAAATTTTTGAGTACCCTCAAAGATTCTTTGAAGCTCACCCAGAAGCCTTCAAAGTCTCCTTGGAGATTCCACCATGCACATTGTGCCCGCGCACATTTCATCCCGTGCACATTTCACCCCCTACAAGTTGCATTCAGTGCACATTGCACTTCACACCCATCTCATCACACGCATTTCACCCTGCTCCCATCAACGAGCCCATCATTCCAGACTCCTCCACTCGCAACAGTAGATAAGCCGCAGACTCCAGCTGATCACAACGAGCGCACTACCTTAGATTCAGAGCAACAACCAAGGATTCTAGAGCTCCCTGAGCGCAGTGCTCCCCAGTGCAACGTAAAAGATACTTAGCTCCACAACAGGTGATCTGTCACCCTCGGAGCCCTCTCTCTCTCGCTCTCTCTAACTATAACGAGAAGCGGCATGCCGCTATCGAGTTATCTACATCTCTAGTACCAACACCAAGATATAGTGAAAGATTGGTCGCATAGTCCCGACCATGTGGGTGTTTACCTCTTTTCGGGGTTTCCACGTTAAAAAAAATTCTCGTCAGTCGTCTTGTTCTATATGGATTATTGGCACACTCGACCGCTCCCGACTTAAGATAGTTCGATTTTTGACCGATTATAATGCTTATATTGTCATTATAATCATATTTTCATTATAGTTATATTTTAATATAATTAAGCTAGTTTATAAATAATATATTATTTATTAAATAATCAATTTAATAAAATTATCAACTTATCGTTTTTTGACCGATTATAGTTATATTTTCATTATTAAATGATATTTTTAAAACAATTATCAATTTATTGTTTTTTTCAGCAATTACTGAGGCTCTATTTATTTGGGCGTTTCACTGCTCCGTTATGGGCAAACGCCGCCGAAAGAAGGGTAAACAAATGATTTTTCGGCGGCGTTTGCTCCGTTTCCACCCACCCGCCTTGAGAAACGACCCAAAAAGTTCCGTTTGGAGCAGTCACCTCCCCCCTCCGTTTCGAACACTCCGTTTCCACCCGCTGGATCGACCCGCCACCGCCGAATCAAAGGAAGCCTAAAACACAATTCTTTCCAACTTTTTCGGCCCTAGCACCCTTTTTTCGTCCGGACATCCATTTTTTGCATGAACGCATATTTTTTTGCCCGAGTGTGATTTTTTTTCGTCCGGACACACATTTTTTGTCCAAGTATGGATTATTGTCAGGGCATGCATTTTTCGCCCTGTAGCACATTTTTCCATATGGACGCGCATTTTTTGCCCAAACTGGCTTTTTCTGCTTCAACACAAAATTTTCCCTCGGGTGCACATTCCCCCTCCCCCGGCGTGCATTTCTACTCTGATAGGCAATTTTCGCTTCTGCGCAAATTTTTTCCTCAGGTGCGCATTCCCTCCCCCCCACTCCGACACGCATTTTTTGCCCTTGCTCATATTTTTTGCCACGACGCGCATTCTAATGAAATGAAAATTTTTATTAAAAAATTGTTATTTCAAATAAAAACATGTAAAAAAATCTTTTAAAAAAATATTTAAATAAGATTTTCAAAATAGTTTTTTGAACTACTCTAATATTATCATTGGTTTTCCACCACCATTTTTTTCCACAGCTACCATCATCCCGAGCAGGAATTTGTCATCACTGGTTCCGCTGATTTTTCAAATTATCAACTTAGCTGATTTTTCAACTATCAATGGTTCAGCCATTCAAATTATCTGATTTTCCATACTAAATTATCTGGTAGACAATTCTTTTATGGTTCATTTAACGTGCAGGTATTAGCTTTTTGGAATTGCCTTTGGTCAGAAAATCAATATCTGCAGAAATTGATTTTGTGCAGAAAATCAATTCTGTTGTTCAGCTGCAGTATAGAATTCAGCGAATGAAATTGGTATTGATATGTTAAAGTTGTTCGGATGCACAATGAAATTGACTTTCTGGAATTAAAATTTTTAAAATTAAATCAGCAAAGTTAACTAGTACTGATAATTAAAGTTCAGAATTATAATTACGTTCTGTCACATAAATATTGTCCATAATTAAAAATACAAAAATAGATAAATGTCTGTCATCGATTAAAAAAGGCATAAATCTAGCGATCAAACTGCATTCGCAACCATACGCCCTTCATGTCTTCAGGTAGCCTCATGAATATGTCACGTTTGACATTATCATGACACAGTATATCCATCGCCTTGAGAAAATCACCCCGGTCTAAATCCGTCATCTGAGCTAGTGCGACATATATGTCATCAACATTGCTAGCCGACTTGCCACCCGCTGCCTTTTCCACAGAATCAGCCAATTTCTCTATGGCTACAACCTACTAACTCAAAATCAACAAGTCTACATAAATCTACACATATCGCTCACACATTCCATTTTTACACAATGCAAATAACCAAAAAGTTGAATGAGAGGGGTGGGTTCAGTCAACACAACTACACATTTCATTTTTTACTTTGTTAAACATTGGTGCTGGACAAAAATGTCAAACAAATTAATAAGAAAGGAGGCAGAGGAAGTCAGTGTTATGCTGGACGGACCCGCCAAACAAAGAAGAAAGCATGCCGTGTTGGAAGAAATCAGCTGGAGGAGGAAGAAGAAAGGAGGAAGAAGAAAGGAGGCGAAGGAAGAAATGAGGAGGAAGAAGAAAGGAGGAGGAAGAAGAAGAAACTGCGGGAAGATGAGGAAAAATCAAATATCCTGGAGAACTCCGACAAAAACGACGACGAAGAAGAGAAGGGGAGGAAGAAGAAGTGGAGGTATACCTGCGGCGGAAGAAGAGCAAGAGGATGATCGGGAGGAGCGTCGCCGGGGTCGGGGCGGAATGGCTTCCGTCGGCTGCGATCGGGGGAGACGAAATTCACAAATTCTTATCTCTGGGGATAAGAATCGGTGGGCTCGAAATTATACCTAGGGTTAAAGCCGGCGGAATCAATCCCAAAGCCAATTCCGCTCTAATTCTGTCCCGTCGAACACATGATTTGGCTTTACTGTTGCCCAAAGCCAACAAAAGCAATATTATAGCAAGAAGCTACAACAAGACCGATGTCCCGCATTGACAACAATTTATTTGGAGGCGCCGGTATCTCATTATATTGAAGAGAGGATAACAACTCTTCCCATCTTTCATTGCCAAAAATACCGACATACATGCTACAATGAACCTTTGGTTCATTGGTAAGATTCAACCTAACTTGTGCCCATTTTTCTCCCATCTCCAAAGCACGTCCAACGACACGAAACCCACAATGACCATCATCAATGACATTATGAATCTCTTTGATATGCTCCGCTAAGTAAGTTGACATTTGCTTGCAAACCTCTACAAAAAAACGTTGACTTTGGCCCGTTTCAATTGAGAGTGTCCACTTTCTACGCGATTTCTAGTAGCATTTCTCAACTGTAAATATTTATCTATCCCAAGACAAACATACTCTCAACAAGTTGTTCCTCATTTTTATCCAACTGGCCACCATATGCATGTGCCTCTAAATGTACGAAACAGTGATTGTGCTTTTCACACAATGCTTCCCCTTGTCATTCATCCACATACATTTCCTTCTGACCTCTCACTTGAAATGGACACCAACATTCCTTCAAAGTTGTCTTACGCATGTGTTTAGGATTTTCATGTTTAAAACCGGATTTATCACACCCCAAAAGAACACGTAGACTATCAGTGATTTTATCAGAACCTAATATTGTGACAACATAGCTCAGGCTTTACCAACTTTACGTGCCCAATCAATCAACTCTTCCCTTGACGTAAAAGTTGAAGTCGTTTGAAAGAACGAGGTCACATCTACACAAATATTGCCACAAAATAAACGAACTAGCTAACAGGTTCATAAGGAAAACAATGTACAAAACTAAACAATTTTGATAGACGACAATACCATATTCTGATCCTAAAAAAGACATCTCTGTGTCGTCATCCTACAGAGAGTGTAAACTTTATAGATGGAACTACTGTTCAGGTAAATTCCATCATCAAATATATAAGGATTTGCCCACATCAAATAAAGGGAAATTGGTTCTCATCCTACAATTACTATTGGAGTGGAAGTGAATATTATATTAAACACAAACTTTTCGTTGCTACAGTAACCTGTCAGTTACTTATGGAATTCCAATTTTACCCTGTCTTTGCTGCTGCAGCCTATTCTTAAAAAAAGGTGTTTATATTGGCAGCCCAGCTTCGGATATTGTCAGCCCAGCAAAATAATAAAAACATACATAATATGACCGCTAATAGCAGCCCAAAATGCGGAACATGCGTCTTTTGAAAATACGTCTACTATATGATATTTTTAGAAAAAGTGTTCAACATAAAAGTTGTAGATCTCGACGAGATCTACAACTTTCATGTTGAACACTTTTTCTAAAAATGCAATATAGTAGGCCTATTTTCAAAAGACGCGCAATACGGGCAAAACTAGTATAGTACATTTTTAGAAAAAGCGTTCAACATGAAAGTTGCAGATCTCGACGCGAGATCTGCAACTTTCATGTTGAACACTTTTTTTAAAAATGTCTATTTAAAAATTAAATTTTTGTGCTGCCAGTATCCATCGGGCTGTCAATAGTCATATTTTAGGCTGTCATTATCTTTGGGCTATCAATATCCATATACAGGCTGCCAATATAAACACTCTAAAAAAGGACGGAGGTGTTGTCGCCGCCGGTGATGGGGGAGAGAGAGAGGGAGGGGAGAGCGAAAGAGAGAGAGAGAGGAAATTTTCCGCCATTGTTGATCAGAGAGGGAATAACAGAAAAAGGCAAGAGGAAGAAGAGCAGCAACCGCCTCACCGGACCCCACTGCCGGGGTCGCCGGACGCCGGCGACCCCGGCGGTGGTAGGCCGGAGGCGAATCGGCAGGGCCTGCCCTCCTCCTCCTCCTCCCGCTCCTCCTCCTCCTCCTCCCGTGCACCCCTCCTCCCCCTCCGCCTCTCCCTCCTCATCCTCCTCTCCCAGCTTTAATAATGCTATAAGTCCCAAGTTAGATAAATAATATTATTTATAATTTATATTATATATTAATAATATATAATATTATTAATAATATTATTTATATTATCTATACTATATTAAATACAAACTTTTCGTTGCTACAGTAACTCATCAGTTACTCATGAAATTCCAATTTTACCCCTCCTTTGCTGCTGCTGCCTGTTCTTTTAAAAAAAGGATGGAGGTGCTGCCCCCACTGCTGATGGTGTAGAGAGAGAGGGAGGGGAGAGAGAAAGAGAGAGGGGAAGCTTTCCGTCGTTGTTGATCAGAGAGGTAAGAACAAAAAAGGAGAGATGAAGAAGAGCGACAACCGCCTCATCGAACCCCACCGTCGGGGTCGCCGGGGTTGCCGGACACCGGCGACCCCGGCGGGGGTAGGCCAAAGGGGAATCGGCAGGGCCTGCCCCTCTCCTCATCCTCCTCTTCCCGTGCACCCCTCCTCCTCCCACTCCTCCCACTCAGCCTCTCCCTCCTCCTCCTCCTCTCCCCGCTTTAATAATGTTATAAGTCCTAAGTTAGATAAATAATATTATTTATAATTTATATTATTGTTGTGAGCTAACTCGATGTCCCGGTCGGACCGGATTCAATTGGACCGTCTTAGCTTGCGGAGCGATCGAGCGTCCACACAGTTAGAGAAAATGAAAGGTTGACTCAAGATGTGATGACGTGGAAAAACCCCTCAACTGGGTAAAAAAACCACGTGACCGGATCTGTGCCGGTCAAAGTCCACTAGCTGCTTGTGCTCACAATGTGTTTGGAGAATCGGGGTGAAAGGCCGTTCTCGTTACAGCTTGGGGGGAGGGAGAAAGACTTCGGCCCCCAGCGGGCAACAGGCTGCGCCGCAGGAGCGACTTGGACACTAGAATTCAAGAGGTGGCTCTGGTGCTTTGAAGTTTGGAGCACAGCCTCGACGTGCGTCTGCTTGCAGGGGTCGTCTCCCTCCATCCGCCCGCTCCAGGACTTAGGCGTTTTCCTGCTGGTGGTGCGTTGGTGGCTCGTGGTGGCTGTAGGATGGTCCGAGGGAGGAGTCCGGCAGAGCTATCGCCTAAGGAAGAAGATGACCGGGAGCCCAAAGTTAAATTATGAGGAGACCCTGGGGCTCTTTTTATAGCCTCCTGGAGAGGATTATGGCGGGCCCACCACTAACATAGTGGGTTAGTGGGTGATTACCCACCGTATCGGACGGCGAGGAGAGCCCACCACGATCGAACGTCGGGCAAGCCGTCGACGGTGGTGGGGCGGCCGGGCGGCGGCCGGTGGCCGCAGCTAGGTTGGCGGCGGCCTGCCAGGCGGAGGCCTAGCCGGTGGCGGCCTGCCAGGCGGAGGCCTAGTCGGCGATTGGGGCCTGGCCGGTCGCAGGTTGTACGGCGGCGGGCGGCGGCCTGGCCGACGGCGGCCTCTGACCGGCGGCGGCCCGGCAGACATTTTTCCCCCAAATGGGGCGGTTCTCCTTAGTGGGGAGAGGGAGTGGGCCCCACCCCCATGTTTCCCTCATCATGGGGAGTTCATGGGAGGTGGGGTTGACTAGTCAACCCCATGATCTCCTATTTTGGGAGGAGATCATGAGGGAATTTTCCCTATAAATGATGGTTAACCCATCAATTGCCCTCCAACTCCTTATTGTTGGAGAGCGAAGTGATCGAGAGAAGAAAGATTTTCCTGCTGTCATCCTCCTTCCCGCTGTCATGACAACCTCCGGCGAGAAGGCGGAGGCGGCGAAGGGAGGTGTTTCGAATGTACCCGGAGTAAATTTGCCGAAGGAGCGTCGGCCGGCAAAGACGCCGAATGCGACCACACGCACCCAGGCCGAGAGCGTGTGCCCTGCCCACGCATGTGGCAGGCCGCACGTACCAAATCGCGCCCACGTGGCAGGCTACGTGCGCGACAGGTCACGCGCACCCAGGCCACGTGCGTGCGCGGTAGACCACTCGCGGCAGGCTGCATGCGTGGCAGGCCGCGCGCGCCCAGGTCACGCGCGCGGGCGGCAGGCTCCGCGCGCCCAGGTCACGCTCGCGCGCGGCAGGCCGCGCGCGCCCAGGTCACGCGCGTGCACCCAGGTCACGCGCGCGCGCCGCAGGCCGCACGCGCCCATGCACGGCAGACTGCGTGAGCAACAGGCCGCACACGGGGCAGACTACGCGCACGACAGGCCGTACGCTCCCATGTCGCGCGCGCGTGGCAGGTGAAGTGCTGGCGCCTAGGCCGTGCGCGCCCAAGCCGCGCGGGCGCGGTTGGCCGCGCGGGCGCGGTAGGCCGCGCGGGCGCGGTAGGCCGCGCGGGCGCTGTAGGACGCGCGCGCTCAGGCCGCGCGGGCGCGGTAGGCCACACGCGCCCAGTCCGCGCGTGCGCGGTAGGCCGCACGTGCCCAGGAAGCACGCGCCCACGCCGTGCGGGCGGTCTTCCTCTTTGATCGTGCACGCTCTTGTACGCGGGTGCACACTTGTTTTGCGCGCGGCTTAGGCCACATGTGCTTGGATGCGTGACTCCAAACCTTCTCTTTTTAGGCAAACCTGATCCTTTCATCCTTGTGTTGTGCAGCTCTCGAAGCGCTCTTCCGGTCCGATGCTCCTGCGCTCCTCTTAAACAGACGACATTGTGGAAATTTGGAGGAAGAAATAAGGGCTTTCTGCTGATTTGGAGGCGAGGATCCCACGCTCCGAAGTGCGAGTCCAGAATCCTCCTCATGGTTGGTTGACGATTTGCGAAGTTTCCCTGAGGTCCGGCTTCCGCTTCCCACCATGTGAGGAGGTGATCGAGATCTTGAAGTTCTGTGGGGTGCCAATTTCCCAGTTTATCCTGGTTGGAATTGCTCGAATTATGGGCTCAGTTGCCTTTTTTCGCGAGCATGGAGGACGGTTTTCCTTAGACCAATTTCGAGATTGGTGCGATGTTCGCTCTGATGGTGGCGAGCGGGTGGAGGTCCGCAGCGACAAAAGTTGGTTGGAGTTTGAGGCTCAAAAAGATCGTCGACATGGAAACACTCTGTTTGGATATGTCAGGAATTTTTGGGGCCTTCCTGAGGCGTGTGACACACTGCCTGACCGATGTCGCCGCGTGAGGGGGAAGGAACGAGAATTTCCTCCTGTACTTGGGTTTTCAGAGCCTCATGAACTAGCCAACCGTCTCTTTAATATTTTTGTCTATGTGAAGGAGAAGCGCTTGCTGCGGTGTGGTATCTCTTCAGATGCAGCCCAGATTGTTGGGACTTCGCAGGGACGGGGGCCGAAAGAGGAAAGCTGTGGCGGCACATTTTGGCGACCTTGATACGGCGGTGGCGGCGGCTCCTTCTGATGCATGTCCTGAGTTGACTCCCGAGATGCAGATACTTACGTTCCCATTTCCTCAGTTGTCTCCGGAGATAGCGGCCCCACAAATGTCCTCTTCCTTGAGGGCAATGAGTGATGCGGTAAGTGACTTGACTCATTATGAAGATTCTTTTCTTCATTTTTTTCCTTTATTATTTGGTGTTAGCCTCGGCCTTTTCCTTGTGCAGATAGAGACCCGGGCCCATGTTGCGGTAACCTGGAATTGCCATTATGTGAGTTTGAAAGATGGGTATCTTGCTCTTCAGGAGAAGCTCCGGTTGACATCGAGCTCGCTTGCCTCCTTGAAGGAGGAACATGATCGGGACATTGCGCGGTTCTGCCAGACCGGGTTGGTGCTGAAATCCGAGCTAGAGGATGCACATGCAGCCTTGGAGGTGGAGAAAACCCTGGTGGAGAGGACCACCCAGATGTTGAAGCACTCGAAGGAGGATACTTCGGGCTTGGAGACCCAGTTGCAAGCGGCACGGGCGGAATCCACCAGACTTAAGACTGAGCTACGGGCAGCAAAGGCCCAAGTGGAGATAATGTCTTCTGATAGCCATGTGTCGGAGTTGAAGGCTGCGGGAATTGCAGAATACCTAGAATCATTGGACTACATGTGAGACCGTAGTTTGATTGCAGAGGAGGTTCATGACGAGATTTGGTCCAAGGAGGTGGAGCCACAGATGGACGATGTTCGTGAGCTAGCGCTCCGGTGCGGTGTCTCGAAGGCCCTCCGCCTGATTAGCAAGAGCTTGGGATGTGACACATCCGACCTCAGCTTTGCAAATATTTCTGAAGACGAGCGTTCTGGCTCGGATGATGAGTAGTAGCCTCATTTACATTTAGTTGTCCCGTTAGTCGTATTGTATTTTGCTTTTTGTTCAGCATTTGTTGTTGTTGTCATTAGGCACTGATTGCCCTTTTTGTATCATTCCAGCTATTTTGTATGACATTATTTTTTATGCCATCTTAGCTGCTTCATTTGCACGGCTCTGGTCTGTGGCTTTGTGTGCGCGGCTCTAGTCCATGGCTTTATTTGCGTTGTTCTGGTCCGCGGCTTTGTTTGCGCTGCTATGGTACGCAGCTTTATTTGCACGGCTCATGTCTGCGGCTTAATTTACACGAGTCAGGCTCGCGGCTTAGGTTGCACAACTCAGGTCCGCAGCTTTGTCGCGAAAGGGGGGCAGGCCCTTGCGAAGTTGCACCAGTCAGGCTCGCGGCTTAGGTTGCACGACTTAGATCCGCGGCTTTGTCGTGAAAGGGGGAAAGCCCTTACGAGGTTGCATGAGTCAGGCTCGCGGCTTAGGTTGCACGGCTCAGTTTCGTGGCTTTGTCGCGAAAAGGGGGCAGGCCCTTGCAAGGTTACACGAGTCAGTCTCGCGGCTTAGGTTACACGGCTCAGGTCCGCGGCTTTGTCACGAAAGAGGGGCAGGCCCTTGCGAGGTTGCACGAGACAGGCTCGCGGCTTAGGTTGCATGGCTCAGGTCCTCGAATTTGTCGTGAAAGGGGGCAGGACCTTGCGAGGTTGCACGAGTCAAGCTCGCGGCTTAGGTTGCACGGATCATGTCCGTGACTTTGGTTTGCGCGAAGGTTGCTCGCGGCTTGGCCGTGAGGGGGGCAGACCCTCCACGGGGGATTTGAGAGCGTCGCCCTTCCTGTTTGAATATACAAGATTTGCAGCAACATAATATAATGCTCGAATAAAGATAGCTTGCGCGGGATCAGGCCCGCGGCTCACACACATCATAATGTATTTTGTTAAAAAATGCTCTACACAACTAGAAAAACATAAAGCAGGAAATCATTGATAAAATCGATGCAAGTTTTGTGTATTCCAAGTGTGCTGGAGAGTCTTTACCTCGGCGTTGCGTAGCCTTTATGTTCTTGGTTTCACCATAGCCGTGACGACGAAGGGGCCTTCCCAGGTTGGAGATAGCTTGTTGTTATACGTTCCTTTCCAGACCGCTTCCAGAGTGCGGAAGACCAAGTCTCCCACATTGATCGGTCGGGGCTTCACCTTGCGGTTGTAATATCGGGCTGTACGTTACTGGTAGGCTGCAGTACGGAGAGCGGCTTCTTCACGGATCTCAATAATCAAATCCAGATCATCTCGGAGAGCGTCGTCGTTCGTCTAGAGGTTGAAGTTGGAGACTCGGGGGCTTGGAATGTCGATGTTGACCGGGATAATAGTTTAGTACCGTAACAGAGATTGTACGATGTTTCTCTTGGTGGGGTCCTCTCCGTTGTCCGGTATACCCATAACACGTTGGGGAGCGCATCGACCCACTGCCCCCAGCGTATTCAAGTCGCGCCTTTAGTCCCTTCAGAATGGTTCAGTTGG
Organism: Platanthera guangdongensis; assembly: GCA_039583875.1. NCBI lineage: Eukaryota > Viridiplantae > Streptophyta > Magnoliopsida > Asparagales > Orchidaceae > Platanthera > Platanthera guangdongensis. The sequence continues at coordinate 148,530,875 of CM077165.1, forward strand.
TCACCTCGACCTGCCCATTGGATTGGGGGGGGGTGGGTGTGACACAGCCGTATACCGCACCTCGATCTTTAAGTCCTCGCACAGCTTGGTAAAAGACTTTTTCGTAAACTGAGTGTCATTATCGGTGATGATAACTGTTGGTATGTCAAAGTGACAGACGATGTTCTTCTAAACGAATTGTTTCGCGTTCTCCTCAGTAATCTTGGCGAGAGGCTGCGCTTCAACCCACTTGGTGAAGTAGTCGATGACCATGATGATGAACTTCCTCTGTCCCGAGGCTTGAGGTAGAGGGCCGAGAAGGTCTATCCCCCACTTAGCGAATGACCAAGCTCCTTGCAACATGTGAAGGGAAACGAGAGCTTGTCGGAGAATGTTGGCGTGTAGCTGGCAACTTTTGCACTTCTGGACAAAGTCTGTCGCTTTTTTTTTCATGGTTGTCCAGTAAAAACCTTGGCGTAGGATTTTTCGAGCCAAGGCCTTTCCGCCCAAATGCACTCCGTAGACTCCTCCATGAACCTCGCGGAGGGTATACTCAGTGTCAGCTTCTGTCAAACACTTCATGTAGGGTCCTGCGTAGGACTATTTATACAGTTCTCCACCAATTAGTGTGAAGGTGGCCGCCCTCATCCTAAGGCGACGACCTCCTTTTGGTCTTCCGGCAGATGCTGGCTCTCTAAGTAGTCTACCAACGGAGTAATCCATGCTTCCTTAGATTCTCCAATCTCCACCACCTCCCATGACCCCTAAACCCGACGTCTTCTTGACTGATAGCGAGATGGAGATGTGGCCAGGTTTGACAGGGCGTCATCTCGGCTGTTCTGCTCTCTAGGGATCTGGAGAATTTGGGCTTGCGGTATCCGAAGCAAGAGAGATTTCACAAGTTGGAGGTACTGGACAAGATGCTCACTTTTTGCCTCAAAATCTCCTTCCACTTGGGAGACGATGAGCTGGGAGTCGGAGTAGATTGTTAACCTCTTGACGTGACAATCGATGGCGAGCCTGAGTCCTGCGATTAAGGCTTCATATTCTGTTATGTTATTAGTGGCAGGAAACTTCAACCGGAGTCCGTACTCTAAAGTGACGAACTCTGGGCTTATAAGAAGCAGCCCGGCTCCGGCGCCTTCTATTCTAGAAGCTCCGTCAACGTACATAGTCCACCCTTGTGCTGTCTCTATTGGTGCGACTCTCAGCTCCATTGGCAAGGTATTTTCAACGATGTAGTCTGCTAATACCTGAGAATTAATGACGAGGCGCGGCAGGAAGTGGATGTCAAATTCACCTAGCTCGACTGCTCATTTAACTAGCCGGCCAGATGCCTCAGGCTTTTGAAGAATAGCGCGGAGAGGTAGCTCGGTCAATACTTTGATGGTGTGGGCCTGGAAGTAGGGACGAAGTTTTCTTGCTGAGAAAACAAGTGCCAGAGCTGTCTTTTTCGCGACCGGATACCGGGTTTCAGTGTCCGAGAGGATCTTATTAAGGTAGTAGATGGGGCGCTGAATCCCTCCTTCATATTTTACCAACACGGAGCTTAGCGCGGCCGGTGTGATAGCGAGGTACAGAAAAGAGTCTCCCCTAAGGCCGGATTTGATAGAAGCGGAGGGGAGGCACGGTACTGCTTCAGTGACTCGCAAGCTGATTGACATTCGTGTGTCCACTGGAAACCTATGGTTATGGCTCCCGGAGAATCTTGAAGAAGGGAAGGTATTTATCCCCGATCCGTGCCAAGAACCGAGAGAGCGCTGTGATTCTCCAGTTCAATCGTTACACTTCTTTAAAGGATCGAGGTGGTGACATGTCTTCCAGGGCCTTAATCTTCACGGGGTTGGCCTCTATCCCCCGCTGGGTTACCATGAACCTTAGGAATTTCCCTGACGTTACCCTGAAGGCACGCTTAGTGGGGTTAAGTCTCATGCCCTACTGTCGAAGGATCTTAAAACACTTCTCGAGATCTTCCAAGTGACCTTCCCGATGGATGCTCTTAGCCAGCATATCGTCTACATATACCTCCATTGTCTTGCCGATAAGGTCTTTAAAAGCCTTGTTCATGAGCCATTGATAGGTAGCTCCTGCGTTCTTGAGGCCAAAGGGCATTACTTTGTAACTGTAAACCCCTTTGTCAGTTCGGAAGGCGGTATGCTCCTCGTCCGCAGGATTCATTCAAATCTGGTTGTACCCAAAGTATGCATCCATGAAGCTGAGGAGTTGGTGCCCGATGGTCGAATCAACTAACTGATCAATTCTAGGGAGCGGGAATTTGCCTTTGGGGTATGCTTGATTGGGGTTGGTGTAATTCACGCACATCCTCCACTTTCCTGAAGACTTCTTTACTAGGACAACATTAGCTACCTAGGTAGGGTATTTTACTTCTCGGATGAAATGAGCGCTTAGGAGCTTCCCTACTTCTTCTTCAATTGCCTGGAGACGTTCTAGAGCAAAGTTTCTCTTTTTCTGGATGACAGGTTTGCATGCCAGGTTGATGTTGAGAGAGTGCTGAATGATGTGAGTATTTATGCCAGGCATATCTTTCAGAGCCCTGACAAATATATCCTTGTTCTTTTGGAGATAAGCTGTCAATTCCTCTTTCTCTCGCTGTGGCAAGAGCGACCCGAGCTGTACGGTGCGATCCGGGTTTGTTGGAGAAAGGGGGACTTCAATTAGCCCTTCCGTAGGCATCCCCTGCCGCAATATCGCCTCATCGCGCAGATCAAAGTTGTTGATGTTTAATGTGGTGGCCTTGGTTGGTTGTGCCTGCTTGGAGAAGCAATTCCTGGCGGCCTCCTGATTGCCGCGCACGACTCCGACTCCTCCCGGAGTGGGGAACTTCATGGCTAGGTGAGGAATCGATGGGATAGCCTTGAAGATGGACTAGACGGGCCTCCCGAAAATGGCATTATAGGCGGAGCTTGAATCTACCACGACGAACTGGACCTCGGGTGTCACTTGTCTTGGAAATTCCCCCATTGTAACTGGGAGGGTAATCATGCCCAGTACCTGCACTGGATGGTTGTCGAAGCTGTACACCGGTCCGTCAGCCGGTGTCAGATGTTATATGGAGAGCTTCATGCTCTGAAGGGTGGATCAGAGTAGAATAGTACGTCAACTGAGCTTCCATTGTCGACGAGGATTCGCTTGACATTATAGCAGAGATCCCCAACCCCGGCGCTGATCACAAGAGGATCTTGGTGAGGTGTTCGGAGTCCGATGAGGTCTTCATCTCCGAAGGTTATGGTGGTGTCTTGTCTGCACTTCTTATATTCATGGAAGCCTCCTTGTGCGCCTATTGAGAGGATTTGAGCTGAAAGAATGGGTGATCTGGAAATAGTTTCAATATTTCTGTTGCAGAATAGAGACTGGGCTGTCTGGCGATCTGACTCTGGCGGATTACAGCCCGGGCAGTTTGTCGGTGTCTCTCCAGTGGTTTGGAAACATGATTGTTGATGTTGATGTCCTGGAGGTCTGTCGGTCTATCTCTAGCGACTTGGAGACCGGGTGACCTGACGGTCTCCCGTGGCGGCTTGTTCTCTCACTCTGGTAGTTGCCGGGTGATTAGCCTATTCGTCTAACCGTGCGGCTTGGTTGGCTTGTATTTATGTTAAACTGCTTGTACATGTAATTAATTAGTCCCACGTCGTTTAATTGTAATCTCTCTCATCTCCTCCATTCTATAAAAGGGAGGATATACTATGTAATACACACCTTTTTGGATAATAAAGATTTCCGTTATTCCAATTTCCGGTTTCTCTTTTCTGTTCGCACATGGTATCAGAGGAAACAATCTTTTCTGCCTGATTCGGTGCCTTCCTCTGTCTGCGCGGCTTTAACTCTATCCGCACGGTCTCTCCTCCCTTCTTTACTTTGTCGCTGCTCTTTGTGTGCGCAGCCCCCTTCTCGCTCTCTCTCTCCGCAGCCTGTTTCTACGGTTTCTTTGTCTCCTGTTCGCGCGGACTTCTATCTACCCGCACGACTTCTTTCCCTGTGTCCGCCGCGGCTCTTGTCCGCTGTAGTTTCTTGTTCTATTCGTCGCGGTCTCTCTTGTCCTTATCTCTGCGGCTTGGTCGTGGCGCTTCTTTCCGCTGGTGTATTGACACCGTGACCGCTGCAGATCCTTTCCTTATGTCCGATGTGGCCTTCTGCCTTGTCTTCGCGAACTGCTGTTCGCTCGGCTTCTCTCTACCCGCACGACCTCTCTCTACCCACGCAGCTTCTCTTCCATGGTTCTTTCTGGCTCTTCTACCACCACCTCTATTCCTGTAGCCAATCCGCCTCCTCCTCCCGTTCCTTCCGGGAATCTTGGCATCGTATCTAAACTTCTCGGTTCTAACTATCCGGATTGGAGTGTCTCCTTCACCCTCATTCTTCGCTCACAATGCAAATGCCATCACCTCACTGATGACCCTCGTCCTCCCACTTTCACTGAGTTTGACGACTGTGATGCTAGCAACACACTTGTGCGCACTTGGCTCGCTAACAGTCTTTTTGATGAATGTCTTCCTGTCATCCGTCATGATGAGACGGTCAAGAAGGCTTGGCTTCATCTTGCTGCTCTGTACTCGAAGGGGGCTCAAACGTCCCACATCTATACTTTATATGCGGACCTGTTTCCATGTCCTTCCATGTCTCCTGCTGCTGCTTATCAACAAGTCAAGGCTCTCGGGGCTGAGATTCTTCAACATCACCCCTTCTCTGCGGATTTAGCCAAGCAGCACAAGCACTTTCGAGAATTTCTTGTTGTGTGCTATATTTTGTGGCTTCCTGAGTCCTACGACATGATCCACCAACAAATCTTGGGTGAAGAGGACTCTCCCAACATGGATATAACTCTTGCACGCATTGTCGCAGTTACCTCTCTACTTCAGCGTCCGCTTCTGTCTTCTCCTCCTCCAGACAACTATGCTCACCAGACTCAACGGAGTGGATCTGGTAGTCGCAACCACCATTCTGGTGGGCATAGCTCTTCGCGCTTCCTCTGCTCTCACTGTGGCCACACCAGACATCTTGTGGATTGCTGCTGGATGAAACATCCACGTCTTCGCCCTTCTGGTGACTCTTCCACCTCCTCTTCAAAGCCATCTGCCTCGGTGGTCACGTACTCAGGTAGTTTTATATGGTTACTAAAGTTAAATGACTCATCGACTCTAGCGCGACTAATCACATGACGGAAAATCCTCAATGCTTTTCTCTCCTCTAAACACATGATCAGTTGCCCCCCGTCCTTGTTGCAGACGGCTCTCCCTCCCTGGTTCATGGGATGGGAGTGGTTCATGTCACTCCATCTTTTCGCCTGGCCGACACTCTATATGTGCTCAAGTTTCCATGCAATTTATTATCGGTTATTTCTTTGTGCAAGCAACTTCAATACTCCGTCACATTTACTCCAACTTCTTGTTCTTTTCAGGATTCGAGCTCCCAATGGATGATTGCTACTGGGACTGAGAGCGGCGACCTCTACTTCCTCAACAACATTTCCGCTCTATCGGCCTTCTCCTCCTCATCCTCTACAGATCTTCTACAATGGCATCTCCGCCTTGGGCATTCTCCTCCATGACTTCTTCGTCAGCTTCTACCCCACCTCCCTCCGCACAGTTCTCCTCTCAACTGCGATGCCTGTCATCTTGGCAAGCATCACTATTCCTCCTTCCCGCCAAAGCAAGATCGTGGCTCTACGCGTCCGTTTGATCTCATTCACTCTGACATCTGGGGTCATGCTCCTACCCTTACTGTTGATCGGGGTAGTTCTTATTTTATTACTTTAATTGATGATTTTTCTCGATGTACTTGGGTGTATCTCTTACGAGAACACTCTGAACTATTCGATGTATGGACATCTTTTTATCATTTAATTAAAAATTAGTTTGATGTTTCTAATAAAATCTTATGCTCTGATAATGCTAAAGAGTATGTTAGTCAAGCTTTTTCATCTTTCTATATGCAACATAGAATTGTTCATCAGACAAGTTGCGTCTATTTCTCACAACAAAATGGAGTGGTGGAACGCAAAAACCGTTACCTCCTTGATGTCGCTCACACTCTGCTAACGCAAATGCATGTCCCTCACTCCTACTAGGGATATGCAATTCTCATTTCTTGCAATCTCATCAATCGCATTCCCTCCACAGTTCTCCATGGTCAAACTACTTTCTCCGTTCTCAATCCGGCCAAGGATCCTTTTTCTCTCCCTCTACGTATCTTTGGGTGCACAGTCTTTGTGCACGCTCCCTCCTCCACCCGAGACAAACTCTCCCCTCGCTCCACCAAATGTTTCTTTCTGGGATACTCTACCACTCAGAAAGGCTATTGTTGTTTTGACCCCATTCTTCACAAGCAGTTCGTCTCCGCGGACGTTACCTTCTTTGAGAATTCTCCATATTTCTCTGACGCATACTCTCCTCTCCCTGTGGCTTCCGATTCTCCTCCTATTCCCTTCAGCCCATTGACTCCTACCATGGTATTTCCTCCTCCACCGTATCCATCGTCTCCTCCTCTCTATTCACCTCCGTTATCTCCTTCCTCTTCGCCGTTGTCGCTCTCTACACTCGGGTCAACTATCTCCACCACGGATTCTCCGAATACTGAGGAACTAGCTGACCTGGACCTTCCCATTGCTCTTCGCAAAGGGGTTCGGGCATATACCAAACACCCGCTTGCTGTTGTTGTTTCCTATGATCGTCTAACCCCTGCTCGCAGGGAGTTTGCGCTGGCTATCTCTGCCACTTCCACCCCACGTTCCTATCAGGAGGACCTTACTGTTCCACATTGGAAGGCTGTCATGGATGAAGAGATTGCTACTCTCACTGAACGGGGTACCTAGACCCTAGTTCCTCCTCCCTTCGACACATATGTTGTTGGCTGTCGCTGAGTCTTTGTGGTGAAGTTCAGCACAGATGGAAGTGTGGATCGTTATAAGGCTCGGCTTGTTGCCCAGGGCTTTACCCAGACTTATGGAGTTGACTACTTTGACATTTTCTCTCCAGTTGCTCGTCTCAGCACTATCAGGGTCCTTTTCTCTGTGGCTATCAACAGGGATTAGCCCATTTCACAGCTGGATGTCAAGAATACCTTTCTATATGAGGATCTTCAAGAGGATGTATACATGGAGCAACCTTCAGGGTATATTGCTCAGGGGGAGATACAGGTCTGCCGGCTCAGGAAGGCTATCTATGGCCTAAAGCAAAGTCCTCGGGCTTGGTTTGACAAGTTTAGCGCGATTGTTGCGGCCGTGGGTTTTACGAGAAGTTCTGCCGATCACTCCTTATTTACTCGTAAAATCTCTTTGGGTCTAGTGGTGCTTGCGGTATATGTGGATGATATTCTTCTCACTGAAGATGACCAAGCTTGGATAACCTTGACAAAGAAGCTTCTTCAACAACACTTGGTTACAAAGGATATGAGCTCTATAAAATACTTTCCGGGGATAGAAATTTCTCGGAAGCCCAATTCCTTTGTCCTCTCCCAACGGATGTATGCTCCTGATTTGTTAAAAGACGCAGGGCTGACTGGGGCTAAACCTGCCTAATGCCCCATGACGACTAGAGAAGATAAAACCTAGACGAATGTCTCTCCTCTTCTTGTAGATGTTACGAGGTATAGACATCTGGTTGGTAAACTTATATATCTCACGGTGACTAGACCCGATATTGCCTATGTTGTAGGCAAGGTTAGCCAATTCATGCAAGCTCCTAGGGAGTGCCATCTACAGTCTTCCCTGGGGATATTAGAGTATATTAAATCAGCACCTGGGAAAGGACTCCTCTTTCAGAATAATGGACATTTGAGGGTTGAAGCATACTCCGATTCGAGCTATATTGATGACAAAGGAGACCGCAAGTCAACATCAGGCTTTTGCACCTTTGTGGGGGGAAACCTTGTGAGCTGAAAAAGCAAGAAATATTCTGTCATCTCCAAGTCCAGTACAGAAGCAGAAAATTGAAGTATGGCATCGACCACGTGTGAGTTGAAGTGGTTATGGGCTCTCATACTTGACTTAGGAGAGGTCTACAACCATCCTCTACCAATGTTTTGTGATAATAAGGCCAATATATATATCTCCGAAAATCCGGTATTCATGAGAGAACAAAGCACATTGAAGTCGACTACCACTTTACTCGGGAAGAGATTCTGAAGGAACAAATTTGTACTTCGTTCGTCACCTCTGACAAAGTGTTGGCTGATATTTTCACCAAGCCGATATCTACCTCTTTTCATCACATTTGCGACAAGCTGGGCATGATCGACATATATGCTCCAGCTTGAGGGGGAGTGTAGCAGAATAGAGACCCGGTGGTCTGGCGGTCTGACTCTGGCGGATTACAGTCCGGGCGGTCTGTCGGTTTCTCTCCAACGGTTGGGAAGTAGGACTGTTGTTGTTGGTGCCCTGGCGGTCTGTCGGTCTGTCTCTGGCGACTTGGAGACCGGGCGACCTGGCGGTCTCCCATGGTGGCTTTTTCTCTTCCTCTGGTAGTTGCCGGGCTGTTAGCCTATTCGTCTAACCGCGCAGCTTGGTCGGCTTGTATTTATGTTAAACCGCTTGTACATGTAATTAATTAGTCTCACATTGTTTAATTTTAATCTCTCTCATCTCCTCCATTCTATAAAAGGGAGGATATACCATGAAATACACATCTTTTTGGATAATAAAGATTTTTGTTATTCTAATTTCCGGTTTCTCTTTTCTATTCGCACAATTTCCGACCATCTTCCTACCACCTGCTCTTCCCGGCGGGACATTCTGCTGATCTCTGGGTGGCCTAGACGGGTCTTGCCTGTCCTGTATATGTCCCTACAAAAACCTTCCGAGAATTTCTAGATGGACAAGGTGCTCGATTTCTTCCTTTAGGACGGCACAGTCCTCGGTGGCGTGTCATGTAGTTTGATGGAACTCGCAATACTTGGACTGATCGTTTCTGGGGTTATGGGCTAGTTGCTTTGGCCGATGTAGTGCTGGCTCATTTTGGATGGCATAGAGCACATTAGTGCGCGTGGTGTTGAGGGGAGTATAATCCCTGGGTGGTTGATGTAACGACTCCATCCGTTCACAGGTATATACTAGAAGGTCCGGTCGGGGCCCCACAGCATATACCATAAAATAAGCGGGGAAGACACGTAGTGAAACCAGAGTTGTGCATCCTAACTCATTGCATTCTAGCGGAAGCCTGTAGCACGAAGCTGAACTCACACACAGGAATGTCCACCACACATAAGCTCCACATGTATATACATAACATAATAATGTCCAAATACAAACCAGTCGGCCTTGTGGGCTTACAGGGCTTTCCACAACAGTGCCCTCAAACATTGGCGCGCAGGCCGGCCACGTATAACAAACATAGCATTTTTCATGTAGCCTTCAAGGGCTAGCGGCGGCGGCAGCAACAACAGCAGCAAGGCCTTCAGCCTTTATGTGTCCCGCTTGGCTCTCCAGCACCTGCACAGGGACATCCCACCCAACGGTGGAAAACAAGGCAACGGTCAGCATTCAGCTGACCAATATTATAACGACCCTACCCCTTTCCTGGGGCAGTGATATTTCTTCCCTACAGGCATAGCATTTCGCAGGCAGATATGTATATCATACACTATACTCTCACGCACATTCATTCCATCACAACCGTCAGCAATGCGGCCTGACGATCCGTGCACTCAGGGCACATTCTTGGTGTGCCGGCGAACCAGTTGCCCACCACCATATCAGGGTCGCAACCCAACGGTAAAACATTGAGCATTTACTCCATGGCGTGGAGACGGAGACTATAGTCTTAGTGAACCGAGATTGGCTCGTAGACCCCCATTGTATCACGAAGCGCAGGCCTAAGACTCTCGCTATGCGCTCCAATAGACTGCACTTTCAGGTCTCACGTCGGACGGACGTAACGCATGTAGGATCATCCACCCCCCGTTGCTCAAATCGTCTTGCCATCACCGAGTATAGCGTACTCGCGACTAAAGAAAAGGTGCGGGTCGGTTTCACCTTACCTGTTTGGCATAAAGCCTAGGTGTTTTCCTGGGCACACCAGTACTTACTATCACACTTATTCATATCATAAGATCAGAGGGACTTTTTTGGGCACACAAGTACTTCATACTACTCCCCTTCATAGGTACAACCCCACAAATATCACAAATGTCAAGGGTATTTTCCTGGCTTACCACGCCAGTACTTCCTGCTACTCCTCTTCACAGGTACCACCCATGAACATCAAGCATTACAAAGGGTATTTCCTGTACTGTCAATCCAATACTTTCTGCTACTTCCCTTCACAGGTATAACCCAATAACACAAGCATCACAAGGGTATTTTCCTGGACTACCACTCCAGTACTTCCTACTACTGCCCTTCAGAGGTTTAACCCACCGACTCCTAAACTATACGTTTATCACGGAGTCTTCTCTGGTGCGTATATGCAACATCACCAATCCAGGCCAATCTGTCCAGATGGGCTTCACACATCATGCCTATTTCGTACTCCTTTTTCGGATCTATATGCCAAATGAATGGGGAATCCACAAATCAACCCAAAATACTCCCATAACAAGCCACCCTCTGGTGGGGGAATCAAATGCACATGACAAAAAGGAAGCCTTCACATGGCTAGGAAGAAAAGTCATTACCCTTGAAGATCGCTTCGGCGCCATGAGCTCCTAGCTGGCTGGAAAGAACCACAACGGCTTTTCCTCCACAACGCTGGCATTGGATCTCTAGCCAGAACTCCGCAGCACCACCGGTGGCCGGCTCTCCTTCCTCCTCCTCCTTCTTCCTCTCTCTCTCTAAGTTTTAGAAAGATGAAGTCCAAAGCTCAAATGAGCTTTTCCAACTCATTTCCTGGCCTTAAGGACACAGGTAGGAAGCTCAGCCATTGGATCCCAGCTAAGAAAATGAACGACCACGATTTTTCCACAAAATCAAATTTTTTGCCTGACACGGCCTATGACACACCCGTGTCTCAGGCCGTGTACCTCAGCGGTGCTCAACCGACTTATCCAGTCCAGTACACGCCCATGTGACACGCCCGTATCACGGGCCGGGTCACCTGATACGCCTACAGACACGCCCATGTCTGGGGCCGTATACATTAGGCTGCACAAAATTGAGATCAACCCGATCGGGACACAGCCAGTGACACGCCCGTATCACAGGCCGTGTACCCTAAGACACAGTCGTGTCCTACCCGTGTTCACCAGGCCTCAATGCCTTGGGCACATCCCGCAAAGGACACGGCCTGTGACACGCCCGTATCCCAGGCCGTGTGCCCATACACGGCACTAGACACGCCCCAGCTCAAATTCGTCGAGCTGAAATTCGTCGACCCGCAGAGTACACGGCCTCTGACACGCCCATGTCAGAGGGCGTGTGCCCTCAGTCTTTGTCGAACTGATTTTCGTCGAACACTCGCCGGCTACTCACCCGAGCCGAACACGCCCTGAGACACACCCGTGTCCTAGGCCGTGTCACCCAATTGTTCCCAACTCTGGAATTTAGGGTGTGACAGTTGATCTCTTTGATGGTCCCGTCGGCGCTGCCCGTTCCGGCGCCCTTCTTGGAATCTTTCCTCTTGGCGTTGAGGGGACGACTCCTTCTCTCTCCTCCATTTTTGGGCCCCCTCGAACTGCTGGCAATGGGCTTCGATAGCTTCATCAGCGGCGATCTGGGCCAACACCCGATGCACGAGGTCAGGATAACTGGGGACAGTCTCCGTCATCAGCGCTGAGTAGAAGCCGCTAGGCCGAAGGCCTCCAAGGAACACCCCCGGTGTGTAGATGCAACATCACCAATCCAGACTAACCTGTCCAGATGGGCTTCACACAGCATGCCTATTCCGTACTCCTTTTCCGGATCTATATGCCAAATGAATGGGGATTACACGAATCAACCCAAGAGACTCCCATAACAAGCCATGAAAGAACTAATGTCTAAACACCTAGAGGGGGGGGGGGGGTGAATAGGTGCACTTAATCTTTTTAACTTTTAAGGCAGAAACACTGAATTATTAGACCTGTTTATGCAATTCTCTACAGCAATTCAGCACATATAACACAGCAATCACAGAATAAGTCACACATAGAGTACACACAACTTTTATAGTGGTTTCCCAAGGTCTGGGTACATCCACTTTCCCCCTTCGCCTATCTAGTAGTGTACTAGATTCGGCCTAACTTCTCCACTACTCCTCAGATCCTCAGATCTTACAACTCAGACCCCAAACAGGTTCCTACAACTCAGAGTGATCTCACTCCTACAACTCAGGCTCAATAGCCCTACCACTCAGTCTTTACCAAGACTTACACTCAGAGAACAAGGTCTCCTACAACTCAGGCCCTAGGCCCTACCTCAGTCTTTAACAAGACTTACACTCAGAGCACACTGTATCCTACACTCAGCCTTTATAATACAAGCTTACAGCTCATATCCCTAACGATCCTACAGAAAATAAAGAGTACAAAGATTAATAACCACAACTCTGATTGAGAAAGATGAGTTGACTGGCTTCTTGATGAGTTCTTGAAAGAACTTTGCAGAGATCAACCTCCCTCGGCTTTCTTCAAAGCTTCTTGAATTAGAACACAGTAGAGTTGAATCTCTAGGCAGATGATCTTCAATCAACTGCTGACTTGAGAATCAGATCTCAATCTGAAACTTTCTTATCAGCCTGGTTCAATAGCTGTCTTCTTAGAAGGAGCTTTCTCTCCCCAACTTCTTAGATCTTCACTTGAAGGTCTTCTCCTTGTTGTGTTGTTTTTAACTTCAATCAATCCTCTCCTCTGATGATAATCCTCTCTTTCTGTTGAAGGAATAAGCCTTTATATAAGCCTTCTTCATGGTGACCGGCTGATCCGGTTTCTAACGGTCTTCTGACAGCTCTGACAGTAGTAGTTGACCGGTTGAAATGGCAGCTGTCAAGTCATCCAGTCACTTCTTGAAAACTCTGTCACTGTCTGAAAGTGTCGAGACAGATAGTCTTTATATGTCGACACAAATAGACTAAGTGTCGACATAAGTAGACTAAGTGTGGACACTAGCCTTCATGGTGTCGACACAACTCCTTGTGTTGTAGAAACTGCCTCTCGACACTGCTTCTTCAGAATGTGTCGACACTGATCCAGTGTGTCGACACAAGTCCTTCTTCTTCAATGCTTAGTTGATTTCTGATAAGTGTCGACACAACTCCTTTGTGTCGACACATCTTCTTGTGTTGAAACTTGCTAAGTGTCGACACATCTTATTTGTGTCGACACATGCCTTCTGTGTTGAAACTTTTGCTAAGTGTCGACACATCTCCTTTGTGTCGACACATTCTTCATGTGTTGAGACTTTTGCTGAGTATCGACACATCTCCTTTATGTCGACACATTCTTCATGTGTTGAGACTTTTGCTGAGTGTCGACACATCTCCTTTATGTCGACACGTGTACTTAGACTTTGTTAAAGTTTTGCTGAGAGTCGACACAGCCTCCTAGTGTCGACACTTTTGCTGTCGACAAGGTTTCTCTGAGTGTCGACACTGCTTCTAAGTGTCGACACTGATTATGTAGACATTTCTTCATTGAGTGTCGACACTACCTGTATGTGTCGACACTTTCCTTCTGGTGTCGACTCTGCATTCCTGGTGTCGACACAATTACTCCAAGTGTCGACACTGCTTCTCTAGGTGTCGACACAAGCCTTCTTAAGTGTCGACACGTTTCTTCTAGGTGTCGACACATGGACTTAGAAACTTTTCCTGCAAACCTGTAGTTACTTAACCTGCACAAAGAAACTCAAAGCACATCAAATACATCTTGATGTATATCATTGAGTAGGGTGAGACTTCTTCAAATCAGGTACATTTATTCCAATATACCCAACAATCTCCCCATATTTGGAGAAGTCATAACCCTTAGTCAATGATATACACCATACATAACAAATTCTTAGTATGATGTAAAACAGTAATATATGACAGGGAAAAAACTTAAACATGTATAAACAGAACATGTATAAACAGAACATGTATAAACAAATGTCTCAGAACAATTAATGTAATAGATGAACATATAACATTGTTCTTATAAATTCCAACATTTTCATTAGTCAAAAGTTTACATAGAATTTTAATACAAATGATTACAACTTGTAAACTTAAGAAAATGCTATCTTACTACTGCTCAGGTTCCTTGATTACAATCCCCTTTCCAGATTGAATCTTTGCTTGAACTGGAGCTTCAGTATCATCATCAGCAGCATACTTCTTCCCTTTAAGATCTTTATTTTTCAACTCTTCAGCCGTTATCTTCTGCCTTTCAAAATAGTGATAAGGTTTGGGAAAATACTTGCTAGGCTCCTGTGCATCAGGAGGTAGCTTTCCCAGTTTAGCCTTTCTTCTATATTGTACAATGACCTCTTGCCTATTCTCATGCTTCCTCCACTCCATGTCAGAAACCACTTGCCTCTATCCAGGACATTGTCCTTAGCAGCCTTCCATGCAATCAAGATGATATTCCTGGAAGTGGGGCTCCATTGTTCAAAATCAGGCCTTAGTTCAGCTTGCTCTCTGAATCTTTTCTTAGATAACTGAGCCTTTTGTTCTTTTAATAAAGCCTCTTGTTCTTTTAGTATTGCCTCTGGCACAGGCTGAACTACTTTCTCAAGAATGATATTCTGATTACCCTCAGGAGGACTGTATATAGTCTGTATCTCTTGATGTATCATGTCAAAGTCTGGTGGAGGGTATATCACTTGAGCTACTTCAGCTGGCTCTCCTCCAAGGTATGCAAGATTTATTCCAGACTCTGCAACATTGTCATCATCATATAAGGGTGGATATCCAAGGGTGTCTCTGATGGAACTTGAAATCCATTTGGCATGATCAGAGCCTGCCTTGACTAATACCCTCTCCCCCTTTATGACTTCTCTCTCAATATGATCCCGAAGATCATCTTTCTGGAACCTGATCTGGGCATTCAGATAGTTTACTCCATCCTTATAAAAAGGTTTCAACCTTTGGAGCTTTTCAGTGATCAGCTTCTGTGAATCCTGCAGGGCAGAAGTAACAGTAGTGAGACCTTCTTATAATGCCTGATCAAATTCTGCCTTGGCTGTAGTCGGGGCTGCAGTATGGGCAGAAGCAAGATTCTTCATTTCAGTGACTATCACATTATGTGATTCAGTCAAGTTTTCATTCATTCTTGTTTGATTTTCTAGAGCATATCCTTGCTTCACTGTCATATCATCCACTTGTGTTTTGATCTTCTCTTGATGAGTGGCCAGATAGACTACTGCATTTCCTCCCTTATAGAAGCAGTCAGTCATTTCTTTCTTGTTGAGATTTACTTCAAATCTGATAGATTTGATGTCTTATGCCAGATCAAACTGAAGTGACTTATGCCCTTCATCCATATACTTTTCTAGAGCTTGTCTTTGCTCATCCAGCTTAATTTGTAAGGCCACCATCAGTGAACTGTAGTC
Organism: Platanthera guangdongensis; assembly: GCA_039583875.1. Classification (NCBI taxonomy): domain Eukaryota; kingdom Viridiplantae; phylum Streptophyta; class Magnoliopsida; order Asparagales; family Orchidaceae; genus Platanthera; species Platanthera guangdongensis. The sequence continues at coordinate 148,546,311 of CM077165.1, forward strand.
AGTAGATGGGGCAGGGTGTGGAGCAATTGTCTGTAGGGCTTTCTTATAGGTCTGGCTCCTTCTCTTGAAGACCTAGAACTTCCTCTTCTTGGCTCTAACAGCCTCTTCATCTTCTGAAGCAGAAGTGTTGTCTATGTCCACTCTATCCTTAGGATTAGGATGTGAATCCTTCTCAGTCCTTGGTATCCCTTCATCATCCTTTGTCTTCTCAGTCTCTTGTGTAGCAGTTTCCTCTACAATCTCCATATGATCCCCCTCAATATTTACTTTCTCCCCCTCAATAGCAGCTATATCTCTCTCAAGATCTGTCTGTACAAGATCAGGGAATAGCTCCTCTAAGGTGAATTCCTGTTGTTAATGGGCTGGAGAATCTCTGATCTCATCAACCACTTTATATGCAACAGTTGTGTCCTCCATGACAACATCTTGGGTTGAGGGTGTATCTGTGTTTGCTGATGAACATTAGGTAATGAAACATTCAAAACTTCATCCTCAATAGTGAAATCTAATTGACTAATTTCAGTGATTACCTCTAGAATGGTTTGGGAAGCTTGTTCACTCTCTAGTGGAGTTGGCTCTTCCACAAGTAAAGGCTCCCCCTAGAGTGGATCCAGGTGAGCTTGGCTTGCTGAGGGTAGCTCCCCCTGCCTTTGTGCATCTTCTTGTCTGGCTGGAGACTGTCCAGCATTTCCACCCTGTTCATCATCAGAACTAAACATCACTTGCTCTTCAGAGCTGCTAGAGGATTCTTGAGCCACAATGGCTGTCTTCTTCTTCTTCTTCTAGGGTGTGTCCTTGACTGGAGATGGCAGTTCTTTTGTCAGCACTCTATCCCACCTAGAGAAAATTCTCAAATCCATTCTCCTCATGTGGTTAATCTTGGAACCTGCAGCCTGATTCATCACCTCAGGAACACTTCCAGCTAGGTATAGACTCAGTATTCTACCCAGATTGGGCTTCTTCATACTTTCTTTTATCTTCTCAACCATAACTGTAGACCAATCAGTATTAAGTTTGAAGATGATCCTTGTCATCAAACTGAATATATAAGCTGAAATTCTGTCATGTCCTCCAGGCTTGCTCAGGATGACCTTGCCAACTATTTCAGACAGAAACTTTCCTTGGATGTTCATTCCTTTTCTATTGAAAACTGATCCAATTTTCAAGTTTGAATCCAGTCCACACCATCTCAATGCCTCTCTAGTCTTAGAAGCAGATACATCTTCTTCCTCCTTTGTTCTTGGCAGTTGAAGTACCTTCCTTAGACTCTTTGGTGTGACCTTGACTTTGGTTCCATGAACTCTGGACTTAATCATGAGTCCAGTATCATCAAGTGATGCTGCACTCAAAAACTCAAGGACCTCTTTCTTCCAGATCTTGATTGGTTCTGATACAAGATATTCCAATCCAGTCTCGGCAATTAGGGTTACCACACCTTTGATTTTGGGTTCTGCGTCATCAAAGGCATGTCACACGAGCTCATATCCTTCATTAACATTCTCTTCTAGCTTGGGCGCCATTAGGGTTTGAAGAAATTTTGAATTTGGAGAAGAGAGATGTCGACACACAAGTTTGGTCTCGAGACAAAGGTGAGTGTGTCGACAAACACTGGGGAAAACCTATTTATACCTTTCTAGAATCAAAGGTGAAAAGGCGCGTCAAAATACTTAAATTGTGTCAACACTGTTGAAAAGTGTCGACACTTACTTATAATGTCTCGACAACTATGTGTCGACACGAGTATAGTCGACATAATATATGTGTCGACACTTATATATGTGTCGACACCACTCAGCTCGACACTTAGTCGAGAATTTACTAGACCAATTTTGTGTAAATCCTAAGTGTCGACACCACCCTGAATGTGTCGACACCACCCTGAATGTTTCGACACCTACCCTGCATGTGTCGACATTAATTCTCTGAAGTGTCGACACAGACTTCCTAGAGGTGTCGACACCATTTCTCTGAAATGTTGACACCACTTCTATGTGTCGACACAGACAACTCTGTGTGTCGACACCATTTTATTTAGCCAATTTTTGTAAACTATTCTAAGTTTATCATCCGTAATTCAATTTTAAATTTATTGAATTTGGTTTCATCTAAGGGCTTAGTATAAATATCAGCTAACTGATTATCTGTATTTATATACTCTAAGGAAATATCTTCTTTTTCCACATATTCTCTTAGAAAATGCTACTTTATTTCTATGTTCTTAGTCCTACTATGACAAACAGGATTATTTGCAATAGAAATAACACTAGTAGAATCACAAAATAAAGGTGTTCTACTTACTTGAATACCATAATCTTCTAGCTGGTGTTGTATCCATAGTAGTTGTGCACAACAGCTTCATGCATCAACATACTCTGACTCAGCTGTGGAGATAGCCACACTGGTCTGCTTTTTGCTACTCCAAGACACCAACCTTCCTCCTAAAAATTGACAGGTACCTGTTGTACTTTTCCTATCTTCCTTGCAGCCTGCAAAATCTGCATCTGAATAACCTGCCAGTTCAAAATCTTCATCCCTAGGGTACCAAAGGCCTAGATAAGATGTGCCCTTAAGATATCTCAAAATTATTTTGACTGCTGCCAAATGAGATTTTTTAGGGCAAGCTTGCTACCTAGCACAGACACATGTAGCATACATGATATCTAGTCTACTTGCAGTCAAATATAGTATGGAGCCAACTATCCCTCTATATAAAGTTTCATTTATAGGTTTCCCTGCATCATCTTTGCATAAAGACATTGTTGACCCCATAGGAGTTTTCATGGTAGTGGATGATTCCATACCATACTTCTTTATCAATTCTAGGGTGAACTTAGACTGGCATATGGATAAGCCATCCTCAGTCTGTCTAACTTGGAGACCCAAGAAGAACTTAAGTTTCCCCATACTACTCATTTCAAATTGTCCTTGCATTAGTTTTGCAAACTTTTTGCAAAGACTACTTTCTGTAGACCCAAATATTATGTCATCTACATATATTTGGACTAAGATAATCTTGCCTCTGGATTCCCTAAGGAATAGAGTTTTATCTATTTTCCCCCTTGTGAATTTATTCTCAATGAGGAAACTAGATAGGGTCTCAAACCAAGCCTTAGGGGCTTGTTTTAACCCGTATAAAGCCTTCCTAAGTCTATAAACATAATTAGGTTTAGTAGAATCAACAAAACCTGATGGCTGCTCTACATAGACTTCTTCCTTCAGATTTCCATTCAGAAAAGCTTACTTAACATCCATTTGGTATACCTTGAACCCTTGAAATGTTGCATATGCAAGGAACATCCTTATTGCTTCCAGTCTTGCTACTGGAGCAAAGGTCTGATCAAAATCAATGCCTTATTCCTTCCTATATCCTTTTGCAACAAGTCTAGCTTTGTTCTTTATAATTACTCCATTTTCATCCAACTTGTTCCTAAAGATCCACTTAGTTCCTATAATGTTGTGGTCTTTTGGTTTAGGAACTAGCTCCCAGACTTTGCATCTTTTAAACTGGTTCAGCTCCTCTTGTATAGCCTCAATCCAATGAGGATCTAGGATTGCTTCTTCAAATTTCTTTAGCTCTACCTGGGATAGAAAGCTGGAGTAGAGAACTGAACTTAGATTCCTGCTCCTTGTTTGTACCCCTTGTCTGAGATCTCCAATACTTTGATTGGCTGGATGATCTTTTAAATGCTTATTTGCTGGTGGCAACCTGTTTTCTGGTTGTACACCTTCAGCTTCTTCATTCAGCAGCTCCTCTTAGTCTTCTTCAGTAACATGAGTATCTTGTACTCCCCCTGGACATCAGCCACTATCATCTACTTGCTGATTTGCAGTAGGACCTTCTGCAATTGTAAGCTTGTCCATCTTCTCAGTCACACCTGTGGAGCTGCAAACACTTCTAGGCAATTCTATGTTAATGAGTCTAGCTTCATCAAAAACTACATGAACAGACTTTTCTACAACTTGAGTAGTCAAGTTGTAGACCATATAAGTCTTACTGTTGTTGTTATACCCAATAAAGATCCCCTCTTGGGATTTGACAGCAAACTTGGTTAAATAAGACTTACCATTGTTAAGTATATAGCATTTACAACCAAAGATCCTGAAATAGGATAGATTTGGTTTTCTGCCCTTCACAATCTCATAGGGGGTTTTATTGTGGCTCTTGGTGATAGTAGCCATATTAATTACATGACATGCAGTATTTACTGCCTCAGCCCAGAAATATTCTGGGAGAGATGTGTCACTCAATAGGGTTCTACTAGCCTCTATCAAGGTTCTATTTTTCCTTTCAGCAATACCATTTTGCTGAGGTGTTCTTGGTGAGGAAAATTCCTGAAATATCCCAAACTCTTCACATAGCTTTGTCATACTATCAGACTGGAATTCAGTACCATGGTCACTTCTTATTTTGACCACTATACTGTCTAACTCATTCTGAATTTGTTTGGCAAAACTATAAAAGATACTAGGAGTTTCAGATTTTTGCCTTAGGAAGAATACCCAGGAAAACCTTGAATAATCATCTACAACCACAAATGTGTAGACCTTCCTACCTAGGCTGTGAACTGACATAGGACCAAAAATATCCATATGCAAGAGGTATAGGCACCTCACAACATCTTTGTTCTCAATGCTATGAAGGGTGGATTTGGTCTGCTTGCCCTTTTGACAAGCTGAGCATATCCCATCCTTTATACACTTAACCTGAGGACCATTCCCCACTAACTCTTTGCTAAAGAGTTGGTCAATTGTCTTATAGTTAAGATGAGCCAGCCTCTTGTGCTATTTAACACAATGTGAGACTTTCTCATCAGCTACAAGACAAATATGAGAAACTATGTTCTCACACATAATGTCTAGACAATAGACATTTCTATTCCTATATCCTGTCAGAATGATCTTTTGATCACATGACCTACTGATATGACAACCATACTTGACAAATGAGATGTCATATCCTAAATCACTCAGCTGACTTATGCTAATGAGGTTATGTTTCAAACCCTTTACATAAGCCACTTGAGTAATTGTAATAAGGTTGCTAGAAATGTTACCAAAGCCTTTGACGATTCCTTTTTCTAAACCACCAAAGGTAACCTTAGGACCATCCTTGATTGATGTATAGTCCTTCAGCAATCCCCTAGTTCCAGTCATATGCCTGGAACATCCACTGTCCAAGTACCATATTGGGGCATGGCCACTTGGACTCACCTGCAAAACAGATTACTTAACCTTAGAACTCAAATAATTCTTGGGTCCTTGGTGCAAGTTAGTATGACTCTTAACAAAACTGCCTGTAGCTTTTCTACCAGGCAGTTTGCTACTCACCTTGGCACTTGAATTATGCCAACAATCTATAGCAAAGTGGCCTATTTTGCCACAACACCAGCACTCAAATCTGTTGTACCTTTGTTTGGATACAACACTGGCTGTAGTATCTACAACAGGCTTTTTGTTAAGTGCTGGGGCTTTGCCCTTAGACTTGGAATTTACTGTCCAGGCAGATTTTGTAAACCCCAATCCAGTTTTACCCTTATGAGGTACAAACTCATCTATCAAAGGTAGAACAGATTTTGGTTTAGAAAAACTTGCTACAATATCTCTCTCCTTCTGAAGTCTAGCCTCCAGATTTCTAATTTGATCATTTTTAAATGTAATAGTCTACATCTGAATAACTGTAATATTCTTCAGTCTGGCTATTTCATTTAATTTATGATCTAATAACTTGTCAAAATCTGATGCAGCCACTTTAAGACTAGCAATCTCCTTAGCATGAGTTTTGGCCAAGAGTTTGCTTTTCTTCAAAGCATGCAACAATACTCTATATTCATCAATTAACTGATGAATGTCTCCTTCAGATTCAGATCCACTCTCATCACTCGATGCTGATGCATCTGAATCTGACTCAGTACTAGAAATTGAACTTGAAGAATAATTTTGTACCTGACTAGGTCCAGGCTGATCCTAGATTTTGTCTCCTTCTGATAAGGCCATCAGTCCCTTGCACTGAATGTCCTCCTGCTCATAAATTGAGTTCATTAGCTGCATGAACTCATTTTCTTCTTCTTCAGCAAACAAGCCAATATAGGCTTCAGCATCTGAATCTGTTTCTGAAGATGACATATCAGTCAGACTTTTATCCTTCTTGGCAACAAAAGACCTTTCCTTTTTGCCCTTGAACTGTATCTTCTTCTTGTCAGTAGACTCTTTCCTCTTTTCTGGAAAATCAGCTATTACATGTCCTTGTCTATTGCAACAATAATAAACTATCTTTGAGGATGTAGTTTTACTAGACTTGGATTTCTCCTGTCATTCCTTGATGACTTCCTGTTCTGATAATAGTCATCTCTTGTCTGTGAAGTGGATGACTTGGACCTCCACTGCTTCTTCTTTAGAAACTTCTGAAAGTGCCTAGTAAATGCAACAAAGTCTTCATCACTTACACTGCTTTCTGACTTCTTGCTATCTGAAGTATCTGATACTGTCTCAGCAACTATTTGTGGTGGAGATGGAGACTTGCTTTTATATTTCCTAGTGGCTTCAGTTTTGAAGACCACAGCTCTTTCTTTGTGCTCCACCCTAGTAGTCTTTTCTTCCTCCTTCCTTACCATTAACTGCATCTCATAAGATGACAGTTTTCCAAACAATGTTGGAGGGGGTATGTCAGCTAATTTGGTCATTTCCCTTATGACACAAATCTTAGTATCCCAGTCTTTAGTTAGGGATCTCAAGAACTTATCATTCAGCTCATAATTGCTGAATTCTCTTCCATAGGACATTAACTCATTAACAATCCTATAGAATTTCTTATAACACTCAGTAATGCTATCATACCTGCCTTGTCTGAAGCTTTCATACTCTTGGTTTAACAAAGACTTCCTGTCTTGTCTTACATTTTTTGATCCCTCCATATAGACTATCAGTTTGTCCCACATTTCTTTTGATGTTTTACAATGAATCAGATTTTGAAATGTGGAATCATCAATTGCACTTATAATAATATTTTGTGCCCTCTTGTCCATAGTGGCCAGAATTATTTCATCCTTGGTCATTTCTGAATAGTCTTTGGGAGTTCTCTTATTTGCATCAAGAACAGATACTTTCACTGGCACATATGGCCCTTCTTTGACAGTAATGTATATTCTGGGGTCAGAGGCTTCCATAAAAAGTCTAACCATTTCTTTCCAAATGCCAAAAATCTCCTTTCTGCAGATTGGCAATTTCATGGATCCTAGCTCTTTGTGATTCTCAGTTGAACTCATTTTCTTGATTCTTGATTATACTGATTCTGCCTACAGGATCTTTACTCAGACAGTTATGTCCTTTTTGAGTAACCTCGCTTTGATACCACTTGAAAGAACTAGTGCCTAAACACCTAGAGGGGGGTGGGGGTGAATATGTGCACTTAATCTTTTTAACTTTTAAGGCAGAAACACTGAATTATTAGACCTGTTTATGCAATTCTCTACAGCAATTCAACATATATAACACAGCAATCACAGAATAAGTCACACACAGAGTACACACAGCTTTTATAGTGGTACCCCAAGGTCTGGGTACATCTACTTTCCCCCTTCGCCTATCTAGTAGTGTACTAGATTCGACCTAACTTCTCCACTACTCCTCAGATCCTCCAAACAGGTTCCTACAACTCAGAGTGATCTCACTCCTACAACTCAGGCTCAATAGCCCTACCACTCAGTCTTCACCAAGACTTACACTCAGAGAACAAGGTCTCCTACAACTCAGGCCCTAGGCCCTACCTCAGTCTTTAACAAGACTTACCCTCAGAGCACACTGTCTCCTACACTCAGCCTTTATAATACAGGCTTACAGCTCAGATCCCTAAGGATCCTACAGAAAATAAAGAGTACAAAGATTAATAACCACAACTCTGATTGAGAAAGATGAGTTGACTGGCTTCTTGATGAGTTCTTGGAAGAACTTTGCAGAGATCAACCTCCCTTGGCTTTCTTCAAAGCTTCTTGAATTAGAACACAGTAGTGTTGAATCTCTAGGCAGATGATCTTCAATCAACTGCTGACTTGAGAATCAGATCTCAATCTGAAACTTTCTTATCAGCCTGGTTCAATAGCTATCTTCTTAGAAGGAGCTTTCTCTCTCCAACTTCATAGATCTTCACTTGAAGGTCTTCTCCTTGTTGTGTTGTTTTTCACTTCAATCAATCCTCTCCTTTGATGATAATCCTCTCTTTCTGTTGAAGGAATAAGCCTTTATATAGGCCTTCTTCATGGTGACCGGCTGATCCGGTTTCTAACGGTCTTCTGACAGCTCTGACAGTAGCAGTTGACCGGTTGAAATGGCAGCTGTCAAGTCATCCAGTCACTTCTTGAAAACTCTGTCACTGTCTGAAAGTGTCGAGACAGATAGTCTTTATGTGTTGACACAAATAGACTAAGTGTCGACACAAGTAGACTAAGTGTCGACACTAGCCTTCATGGTGTCGACACAACTCCTTGTGTTGTAGAAACTGCCTCTCGACACTTCTTCTTCAGAATGTGTCGACACTAATCCAGTGTGTCGACACAAGTCCTTCTTCTTCAATGCTTAGTTGATTTCTGCTAAGTGTCGACACAACTCCTTTGTGTCGACACATCTTCTTGTGTTGAAACTTGCTAAGTGTCGACACATCTTCTTTGTGTCGACACATGCCTTCTATGTTGAAACTTTTGCTGAGTGTCGGCGCATCTCCTTTATGTCGACACATTCTTCATGTGTTGAGACTTTTGCTCAGTGTCGACACATCTCCTTTTTTGTCGACACATTCTTCATGTGTTGAGACTTTTGCTGAGTGTCGACACATCTCCTTTGTGTCGACACTTGTACTTAGACTTTGTTGAAGTTTTGCTGAGTGTCGACACAGCCTCCTAGTGTCGACACTTTTGCTGTCGACAAGGTTTCTCTGAGTGTCGACACTGCTTCTAAGTGTCGACACTGATTATGTAGACATTTCTTCATTGAGTGTCGACACTGCATGTATGTGTCGACACTTTCCTTCTGGTGTCGACTCTGCATTCCTGGTGTCGACACAATTACTCCAAGTGTCGACACTGCTTCTCTAGGTGTCGACACAAGCCTTCTTAAGTGTTGACACTTTTCTTCTAGGTGTCGACACATGGACTTAGAAACTTTTCCTGCAAACCTGCAGTTACTTAACCTGCACAAAGAAACTCAAAGCACATCAATTACATCTTGATGTATATCATTGAGTAGGGTGAGGCTTCTTCAAATCAGGTACATTTATTCCAATGTACCCAACAAGCGACCCTCTGGTTGGGGAATCAAATGCACATGCCAAAAAGGAAGCCTTCACATGATTAGGAAGAAAAGTCATTACCCTTGAAGACCGCTTCGGCGCCATGAGCTCCTAGCTGGTTGGAAAGAACCGCAACGGCTTTTCCTCCACAACATTAGCCTCGGATCTCTAGCCGGAACTCCACAGCACCACCGGTGGCCGGATCTCCTTCCTCCTCCTCCTTATTCCTCTCTCTCTTTCTAAGTTTTAGAAAGATGAAGGCGAAAGATCAAATGAGCTTTTCCAACTCATTTCCCGGCCTTAAGGACACAGGGAGGAAGCTCAACCATTGGATCCCAGCTGAGAAAATGAACGGCCACGATTTTGCCACAAAATCATATTTTTTGCCTGACACGGCCTGTGACACGCCCGTGTCCCAGGCCGTGTACCTCAAGCGGTACTCAACCGACTTATCCAGTCCAGTACACGCCCATGTGACACGCACGTGTCACGGGCCATGTCATCTGACACGCCTCCAAGCACGCCCGTGTCTGGGGCCATGTACATCAGGCTGCACAAAATCGAGATCAACCGAATCGGGACACGGTCAGTGACACGCCCGTGTCACAGGCCGTATACCCTAAGGCATAGCCGTGTCCTGCCCGTGTTCACCATGCCTCAATGCCTTGGGCACATCCCGCAAAGGACACGGCCTGTGACACGACCATGTCATAGGCCGTGTGCCCATACACGACACTAGACACTCCCCAGCTCAAATTCGTCGAGCTGAAATTCGTCGACCCGCAGAGGACACGGCCTCTGACACGCCCATGTCAGAGGGCGTGTGCCCTCAGTCTTCGTCGAATTGATTTTCGTCGAACACTCGCCGGCAACTCACCCGAGTAGGAGACGCCCTGGGACACAACCGTGTCCCAGGCCGTGTCACCCAGTTGTTCAAAACTCTGGAATTTAGGTGTCACAATTGATCTCTTTGATGGTCCCATCGGCGCTGCCCGTTCCGACACCCTTCTTGGAATCTTTCCTCTTGGCGCTGAGGGGCCGACTCCTTCTCTCTCCTCCATTTTTGGGCCCCCTCGAACTGCTGGCGATGAGCTTCGATAGCTTCGTCAGCGGCGATCTGGGCCTCCACCCGATGCACGAGGTCAGGATAACTGGGGACAATCTCCGTCATCAGTGCTGAGTAGAAGCCGCTAGGCCGGAGGCCTCTAAGGACCCCCCCCCCCCCCCCCCCGCAATAACTCGGGTTCATCCCCCTGAATCTGACGAGCTTCTACAGTAAAATAGTGGAAGAAGTCCTTCGAGGTTTCTCCTTGAAAGATATGGTACCTAAACACCTAGAGGGGGGGGGGGGGGTGAATAGGTGACCTAATCCTTGATCTAAATTCTTTGTTGGCAGTCAACAGTTTATAATACAGATTTCTGAATAAGTTATCACAGCACACAGCAATTCTCAACACAGTACAATCACAGCACAGAATACACAAGATTTTATAGTGGTTCCCCAATCTTTGGGTACATCCACTTTCCCCCTTCGCCTATCTAGCAGTGTACTAGATTCGGCCAAACTTCTCCACTAACTCAGAACCAAACTAGGTTCCTACCTCAGGCCCAAAGCCTTACACTCAGCCAAAAGGCCTACACTCAGCCACCCAGGCCTACACTCAGCCAATTAAGGCCTACACTCAGAGTTCTTCAACTCCTACACTCAGGCAACAAGCCCTACCCTCAGCCTTTATAAAATAGGCTTACAATCACTCAGATCCAATGGATCTTACAAGATGTAATTGAAATAAAATTGCTAACTCTACAACTCAGAAAAGATGAGAGGAAGTTGAGAGTTTCTTGAAGAGTTCTTGGAAGAACTCAGCTTGATCCAAACTGACTTAGCTTTCTTCAAAGCTTCTTGAGTAGAACTGAATTAGTCTGAATCTTCTGCTTCTTGAAATCCAGATGACTCTGAATTCTTCTTCTCAGCCTTAGTTCCAAAGACTGAATTCTTGGATGGAGCTCTCTCTCTCCAACTTCTTAGATCTGCAGTTGGACTGCCTGATCTTCTTGTGTTGATCCTCTATGTATCACTTCTTGATTTAATCTGATCAACCACTTCAATTATTCTCACAACAAGTAATGATTGTGAACAACTTAACCACTTAACTACTTTATTCTGTAAACTTTGGGTGCCTATTTATAGGCTTCCTTTATGGTAACCGGCTGATCCGGTTTATAACAGACTTTTGACTTCTTTGACAGTTGCTGTAGACCGGCTGGATTGGCAGCTGTCATGTCAACCAGTCACTTCTTGAAATCTCACTAACTGTCAGTTAGTGTCGAGACTTTCTGTTCTTAAGTGTCGACACTTATAGACCAAGTGTCGACACATGTTGTGTAAGTGTCGACACAAGTCTACAAGGTGTCGACACAATTCCTTGTATGTCTCGACACAGTTTCTTCTGCATGTGTCGACACTGAAATTGAGTGTCGACACAAGTACTTGCACTTCATTCTTTATCTGTATTCTTCTAAGTGTCGACACATCTCCTTTGTGTCGACACATCTTCATGTGTTGAAACTGTCAAGTGTCGACACTGCTTCTTGGTGTCGACACAAGTCTTCAATCTTGTTTCTTCAGCTGAGTGTCGACACATTCCTTTAGTGTCGACACTTGTACTTAGAATATTTTACAACTTTTCTGTTCTTTGCTAAGTGTCGACACAGCTCCTTGTGTCGACACTTTCTTCAAGTGTTGAGTCTTCTGGTTATGTGTCGACACATTGTGCTGAGTGTCGACACAATCTTCAAGTGTTGACTCCTTTGAGTGTGTGTCGACACATTGTGTTGAGTGTCGACACATTCTTCATATTTTGACTCTGCTGATTGAGTGTCGACACATTGTGTTGAGTGTCGACACTTGTACTTAGTCTCTGCAGAATTTTGCTGAGTGTCGACACAACTCCAAGTGTCGACACTTTCTGATGTAGACTCAGCTCTTCTAGGTGTCGACACTTCCGCCAAGTGTCGACACTTCCGCCAAGTGTCGACACAGCTTTTCTGCATCCTTCTACACTGAGTGTCGACACAGCTCCAAGTGTCGACACTTTCTGACTGGTGTCGACACTTCTTCCCAGGTGTCGACACAATGACTCCAAGTGTCGACACTGCATGTCTGGGTGTCGACACAAGCTTTCTCAAGTGTCGACACTTTGCCTCTGGGTGTCGACACATGGACTTAGAAATTTTCAGCTTCAGTCCAGTGTATATCTAACCTGCACAAGTAACTCAAACAAACATCAAATACAATCTGATGTATATCATTGAGTTAGGTGAGGCTTCTTCAAATCAGGTACATTTGACCAATGTACCCAACAATCTCCCCCTATTTGGAGAAGTCATAACCCTTAGTCAATGATATACACCACTCATAATTAAAAATTACAAAATGATGTAAAACATATAAATGACAACAGGGTAAACTTGAACATGTAATAAAGCACACATGTATACTTATAAACATTGCAGAACAATTAAAAAACACACATATTTCAGAACATTCATACTATATTTATCATATACTGTTCCAATAATGTTCCTTATACATTTTCAATGAAGTATTACAATGTTTTTCACTTAACAGATTACAACAAGCATCAAGTTAATTCCTAATCTAGTGCTGATCAGGTTCTTTAATAACAATGCCTTTTCCAGCTTTAACTTGAGCTTTCACAGCAGCAGCAGCAGCAGGCTCAGCTTCAGCAGTCTTCTTCCCTTTAGAGTCCTTCTTCTTCTGTTCTTCAGCCTTGATCTTTTGTCTTTCAAAATAATGATAGGGCTTAGGAAAGTACTTGCTAGGCTCCACAGCTGTTGGAGGTAGCTTTCCTAACTTAGCCTTCCTTCTATATTGGACAATTGCTTCCTGCCTACTCTCATGCTTTCTCCATTCAGCCTCTGAGAACCACTTGTTCCTTTCATGGGCATTGTCCTTGGCTGCTTTCCAGGCTGTAAGAATTATGTTCCTAGAAGTAGGGCTCCACTGTTCAAAATCTGGCTTTTGCTCAGCAATTTCCCTAAACTTCTTCTTTGACAGCCTAGTTTCTTCTTCTTTGTCCAAAGCCTCTTGCATTGCAGCTGTGATAGGTTGAACAACCTTTTCCAGAATAACATTTGGCTTGCCAGCAGGTGGACTATACATTGTGCTTATATCTGCATGAATCATTGTCAAAGTCTGGAGGTGGATAGATTACATCAGCCACTGCTTGTTGCTCACCTCCAAGATATGTTCCTTGAATGCCAGATTCAGCTACATTGTCATCATCACAAAGGGGAGGATAGCCCAGTGTAGCCCTGATGGAATTGGATATCCATTTTGCATGTTCAGAACTGGCCTTGACTAACACTCTCTCCCCCTTTATGACTTCTTGGGCCACATGATCTCTCACATCATCTTTCTGGAATCTGATTTGGCTATCCAAATACCTTATGCCCTCTTTAAAGAAAGGTCTAAGCTTTGTAAGCTGTTCTGAAATGACCTTCTGTGAGTCTTTAATGACAGTCTTTACAGCAGCAATCTCTGCTTGAAAGAGTTTATCAAAATCAGCTTTGGCAGCAGCAGAGGAAGTTGAAGGTTCATCTGACTTATTCTTGAGTTCAGTGACTATTGCATTGTGAGATGCAGTCAAATTATCATTCATCCTCAACTGATTCTCCAGCACATAGCCTTGCTTGAGTGCTATATCTTCTACCTTCTCTTTGATGATTTCTTGATGTTTAGCCAGATAGACCACAGCATTAGCACCCTTGTAAAACAATCAGTCATTTCCTTTCTTATTAAGGTTCATTTCAAACCTTATTGACTTGATTTCCTGAGCCAGATCAGATTGTAGAGCTTTGTGGCCCTCATCAACATATTTCTCTAAGGCCTTCCTTTGTTCATCCATCTTGATTTGCATTGCAAGCATTAGAGCACTGTATAATCAGTGGATGGAGCTTGTTGAACCAGTGAGTGTTGAGCAACAGTTTGGAGAGCCTTCTTATAGCTCTGGCTCCTTCTTTTGAAAACAAAGAACTTCTTTTTCTTAGCTTGCTCAGCTTCATCATCTTCAGATTCTGATGTACTGGCTATATCCACCCTATCCTTAGGGCTGGATGGTTTTTCAGTATGCACATCTTGTGCCTTCTCAGTATCTAGCCTTATAGGCTCTTCTTGAATATCCAAATTCTCCCCCTCAGCAGCAGCATCCTTCTCTGTATCAGCAGCATTCTTTTCCATATCAAAATCATCCTGATCTAAATTCAGAAAAAGATCTTCCATGGTATATTCTGCTGGAGACTGTGCAGGAGATGTTTCTGGTTTCATCAGCTACAACAGATGTGTCTTGGAGAACAACATCTGGTTCTTGAGTTGCTGGCTGATTTTGCTGATGATCATCAGACAAATCAGAATTTATTATAGAAAAATTCAAAGTATTAAGGTCAACAAGTACCTCTTGAATGAGGAGGGTGGCTTGCTCACTCTCCAGTGTAGATGGTTCTGCTACACCTGGAAGCTCCCCCTGGATGTCAGCTGGCTCCTGAGGAGCAGGTGACTTTTCTGCAGCCACATCCATTGGACTTTCAGGAGTGAAGACCACATGTTCTTCACTGCCTGAGCTGCTGGAGGACTCTTGAGGCACAGCAGCAGTCTTCCTCTTCTTCCTGGGAGGAGAGTCTTTCTTAGAAGTTTGTTTCTCAGGGGTGGTCAATTCCTTTGACACCAGCACCCTTTCCCATCTAGAGAATATTCTTGAGTCCATCTTCCTCATATGATTGATCTTAGTTCCTGCAGCAGTGCTCATTACCTCTGGAATTGATCCAGCCAGGTAGAGACTTAGTATCCTGCCCAGATTGGGCTTCTTCAGGCTTTCCTTCACTTTTTCATAAACCACCATTGACCAGTCTGTTTTCAGATGAAGATGATTCTGGTCATGACTTCAAACATGGAGGCAGACACCCTGTCATGTCCTCCTGGCTTGCTTAGTATTACCTTGCCCACTATTTCTGACAAGAACTTGCCTTGATTATTCATACCTTTTCTGTTAAAGACTGATCCCACCTTCATCTTTGGATCCAGTCCACACCAAGTAAGAGCTTCCCTGGTCTTAGAAGCAGTTACTTCCTCTTCATCTTGAACTTTAGGTAGCTGAAGTACCTTTCTTAAAGACTTGGGTGAAATTTTGACCTTGGTGCCATGCACCCTTGACTTAATCCTGTAGCCTGAGTCATCTACAGACGCGCCAGAAAGAAATTCAATGACTTCCTTCTTCCATATTTTCGTTGGTTCTGAAACCAAGAACTCCAATCCTGAATTGGCAATTAGGGTTATCACTGATTTGATTTCTTGGTCGCTGTCGTCAAATGCGCCTCGCACAAGCTCATAGCCTTCGTTTACGTTCTCTTCCAGCTTGGGAGCCATTAGGGTTTTGAGAATTAGAAATGTCGACACAAGAGTTTAGGTCTCGAAACTTTGAAAGCGTGTCGACA
Source organism: Platanthera guangdongensis (assembly GCA_039583875.1). Taxonomy (NCBI): domain Eukaryota; kingdom Viridiplantae; phylum Streptophyta; class Magnoliopsida; order Asparagales; family Orchidaceae; genus Platanthera; species Platanthera guangdongensis. The sequence goes on from CM077165.1 coordinate 148,562,101, forward strand.
ATCAAAGACAGAACCCTATTTATACCTTTCTTGTTTGAAGACGAACAGGCGGGATGAATTTCTAATGATGTGTCGACACTGTCAATAAGTGTCGACACTGACTTATAATGTCTCGACACTCATGTGTCGACACAAATTTAGTCAACAGATTTTATGTGTCGACACTTGGTTAAGTGTCGACACCACTATACTCGACATGTGTCGAGACTTTACTTAGAAAAATTCTGAGTAAAACTTAAGTGTCGACACTTTATTGGATGTGTCGACACCTACTCGACATGTGTCGACACTAACATTCTGAAGTGTCGACACTAACTTCCTAGATGTGTCGACACCATTTTCCTGAAGTGTCGACACTTACTATTCTGTGTCGACATAGACTTGTCTATGTGTCGACACCTTTTTACTTAGCCAATTTTTGTTCTGTATACTTAGTCTAAGTTTATCATACCTAGTTCAATTTTGAACCTATTAAACTTAGCTTCTTCTAAGGGCTTAGTAAACATATCAGCTATCTGATTATCTGTTTTAACATATTCAAGTGCAATATCATTTCTTTCTACATGCTCCCTAAGAAAGTGATATTTTATCTCAATATGTTTAGTTCTACTATGTGATACAGGGTTATTAGCTATGGAAATAGCACTTGTAGAATCACAATAAAGTGGAGTTCTACTTACCTGACATCCATAGTCTTCTAGCTGATGTTGAATCCACAGAAGTTGAGCACAGCAACTTCCTGCAGCTACATATTCTGACTCAGCTGTGGAGATGGCCACACTGGTTTGCTTCTTACTACTCCATGAAATGAGTCTTCCACCTAGGAATTGACAGGATCCAGTTGTGCTTTTTCTATCTTCTTTGCATCCTGCAAAGTCTGCATCTGAATAGCCTGTTAGATCAAAATCTCCATTCCTAGGGTACCAGAGGCCTAGATAAGGTGTGCCCTTTAGATATCTCAAGATTCTCTTGACTGCAGTCAAGTGAGATTCTTTGGGGCAGGCTTGATACCTGGCACAAACACATGTAGCATACATAATGTCAGGCCTACTTGCAGTCAAGTATAGTAGGGAGCCAACTATCCCTCTATACAAGGTTTCATCCACAGGTTTCCCTGCATCATCCTTGCTTAGAGACATACTTGACCCCATAGGAGTCTTCATGGTACTGGAGGAATCCATACCATATTTCCTTATGAGTTCTAGGGTGAACTTTGACTGACATATGGACAAGCCACTTTCAGTCTGTTTAACTTGGAGACCCAAGAAAAACTTCAGTTCTCCCATACTACTCATTTCAAATTGACTTTGCATAAGCTTTGCAAACTTTTTGCAAAGGCTACTTTCAGTAGACCCAAATATAATGTCATCTACATATATTTGGACAAGTATTACTTTGCCTCTAGATTCCCTAAGGAATAGAGTCTTATCTATTTTCCCCCTTGTGAACTTGTTCTCAATGAGGAAACTAGATAGGGTTTCATACCAAGCTCTAGGAGCTTGCTTTAACCCATACAATGCTTTCCTAAGTCTATAGACATAATGTGGAAGAGTAGGATCAACAAAACCTGAAGGCTGCTCCACATATACTTCTTCTTTTAAATTACCATTAAGGAATGCTGACTTCACATCCATTTGGTATACTTTGAATCCTTGGTAGGTTGCATAGGCCAAGAACATCCTTATGGCTTCCAGTCTGGCTACTGGAGCAAAGGTTTGATCAAAATCAATACCTTCTTCTTGCCTATATCCTTTTGCAACCAGTCTTGCCTTATTCTTAATGATGACTCCTTGTTCATCTAACTTGTTTCTGTAGATCCACTTTGTTCCTATCACATTGTGATCTTTAGGCTTAGGAACTAAGTCCCAAACCTTGCACCTCTTGAACTGGTTTAGCTCTTCCTGCATAGCTTCAGTCCACTGTGGATCTTGTATTGCTTCTTCAAATTTCTTTGGTTCTATTTGAGACAGAAAACTTGAATATACTGCAGCATTCTGATTTCTGCTCCTTGTCTGAACACCTTGTCTTGGATCTCCAATGATCAGCTCCACTGGATGATCTCTTAGATGCCTGTTGGCTGGAGGCATCCTTACTTCTGGTTGTACTTCTTCAGCATCTTCATCATGCTGAGTTCCTTGAACTTCTTCAGCTCCTGGTACATGTAGTTCTCCCCCTGGACATAAGCCATCTTCTTCTACTTGCTGTCTTGCAGCAGGTACATCTTCCATGGTTAGCTTGTCCATCTTCTTAGAAAGACCTGTGGGGCTGCACACACTACTAGACAACTCATTGTTAATAAGAAGTGTCTCATCAAAAACTACATGCACAGACTCCTCTACAACTTGTGTAGTCAAGTTGTAGACTCTATAAGCCTTACTATTATTGCTGTACCCAACAAACACTCCCTCTTGGGACTTGGCAGCAAACTTAGTTAAGTAAGACTTCCCATTGTTAAGTATGAAGCATTTACAACCAAAGATCCTAAAATAGGATAGATTTGGTTTCCTGCCTTTCACTACTTCATAGGGGGTCTTGTTTAACCTTTTAGTGATGGTAGCCCTATTTATCACATGGCATGCAGTGTTAACTGCTTCAGCCCAGAAATATTCTGGCAGTGATGAATCACTTAATAGGGTTCTACCAGCCTCTATCAAGGTCCTATTTTTCCTTTCAGCAATGCCATTTTGCTGAGGTGTTCTAGGTGAAGAGAATTCTTGAAATATCCCATAGTCTTCACACAGCTTTGTCATGCTTTCAGACTGAAACTCTGTACCATGGTCACTTCTAATTTTGACCACTGTACAGTTCAATTCATTCTGAATTTGCTTAACAAAACTATGGAAGACACTAGGTGTTTCAGATTTCTGCTTTAAGAAGAACACCCAGGAAAACCTTGAGTAGTCATCAACAACTACAAAGGTGTAGACCTTCCTACCTAAGCTGTGAACTGGCATTGGACCAAATAGATCCATATGCAAGAGGTATAAACACCTCACAGCATCTTTGTTGTCTAATGCTTCTAAAGGTGGATTTAGTCTGCTTGCCCTTTTGACAAGCTGAGCAAATGCCATCTTTGACACACTTAACTTGAGGACCATTCCTCACTAACTCTTTACTAAAGAGTTTGCCAATAGTCTTGTAATTAAGATGAGCAAGCCTCTTGTGCCATTTGACACATTGAGAGACTGTCTCATCAGCTACAAGACAAACTGGAGAACTATTGTTCTCAACCATAATGTCTAAACAATAGACATTTCTCTTTCTATAACCTGTCAAAATGATCTCTTGATCACTTGACCTCTTGATATGACAACCATTTTTAACAAATGAGATGTCATACCCTACATCACTTAATTGACTTATACTAATGAGGTTGTGTTTCAAACCTTTAACATAAGCCACTTGAGTAATGGTAACAAGGTTAGAAGAAATGTTACCAAACCCTTTGATGATTCCTTTTTCAGAACCACCAAAGGTCACCTTTGGACCATTTTTGATTGGGATGTAGTCCTTCAGTAGTCCCCTAGTTCCAGTCATGTGTCTGGAACATCCACTATCCAAGTACCATGTAGGGGTATGGCCACTTGGATTCTCCTGCAAAACAAATTAATGAACCTTAGAACCCAAAGTAAACTTGGGTCCTTGGTGATTGTTAGTTTGCAATTTGACATAGCTACCTGCTGTCTTTCCAACAGGTAACTTGCTACACAACTTGGCACTGGCATTGTGCCAACAATCCAAAGCAAAGTGGCCAACCTTGCCACAGCACCAACATTCAAATTTGTTGTACCTTTGCTTAGGTTCTGACTTAGCTGTCTTAACTACAGCAGTCTTGTTGAATGTTGGGGCTTTGCCCTTGGACTTGGACTGATCCTGAACAGTCCTAGCTGGATTAACAAAACCCAGTCCAGTCTTTCCTTTATGATGAACAAAATCATCAATCAAGGGTAGCACTGATTTAGGTTTTGAAAACCTAGCTACTAGCTCTTTCTCCTTCTGAAGATTAATCTCCAGTTTCTTAATTTGATCATTCTTAAATGTAATAGTACCCATCTGAATCACAGTAATGTGTTTCAGCCTGGCTACTTCATTCAGTTTTTGATCATAATTCTTCTCATAATCTATTGCAGCTGCCTTGAGATCAGCAATTTCCTTGGCCAAATTTTTGGCTAGGGTCTTGCTTTTCTTATAGGCTTGCAATAGTACTTGATATTCATCTAGGAGTTGATGAATATCTCCCTCAGACTCAGATATATTCTCATCACTTGATGAAGAATAATCTGACTCTGAACTAGAACTGGAAATCAGAACTTTGAGTTAAACCTTGTACCTGACTGGGTCCTGGCTGCTCCAGGTTTTTGGTACTTTCAGTCAAAGCCATCAGTCCTTGGCTTTGACAGTCTTCTTGCTCATAGATAGATTCCATGATCTGCATAAACTCTTCTTCTTCTTCAGCAAATAGCCCAATATAGGCTTCAGCATCTGTCTCAGTGTCTGAAGAAGACATATCTGAAAGAGTCTTCTCATTCTTTGCAACAAAGGACTTCTCCTTCTTTCCTTTGAAGTGTGTTTTCTTTTTGTCACTGGATTCTTTCCTTCTTTCAGGACAGTCTGCAATAACATGGCCCTGTCTATTGCAGCAGTAACAAATTATCTTGGATCCAGTTGCCTTACTAGTCTTGGTCCTTTTCTTGTCCTTCTTTGAAGGCTTCTTTTCCTGATACTGAACCTCTTTCCCTTTGGAAGATGAAGGTCTAGACCTCCACTGTTTCTTCTTAAGGAACTTCTGAAAATGTCTGGTGAATGCAGCAAAGTCTTCATCACTTTCACTGCTTGTAGATTTTGTACTTTCTGACTCTTCAGATTCTGATTCAACTACCTCAGGAGGAGGAGTTGATGACTTGGTCCTGCTCTTTCTGGGTACATCTGACTTAAAGGCAACAGTCTTTTCTCTGTATTCAGTCCTTGTTGACTTTTCTTCTTCTTTTCTCACTGACAATTGCATCTCATAAGATAACAACTTGCCAAAAAGTGTGGGAGGAGGAATTTCTCCCAACTTTGCCATTTCTCTGATGGCACAGATCTTGGTGTCCCAGTCTTTGGTGAGGGACCTTAAGAATTTATCATTCAACTCATAGTTTGTGAACTCTCTTCCATATGACATGAGTTCATTTACAATTCTATAAAATTTCTTGTAGCATTCAGTGATGCTATCTCCTCTTCCTTGCCTAAAGCTCTCATATTCTTGATTAAGCAAGGACTTCCTATCTTGCCTTACTTCTTCAGAACCTTCCATATAGACAATGAGGGTGTCCCACATTTCTTTTGCAGTTTTACAGTGAATAAGGTTCTGGAAGGTGGCATCATCAATTGCACTAACTATTATATTCTGTGCTCTTTTGTCCATGGTTGCTAGGACAATCTCATCCTTGGTCATTTCAGAGAAATCCTTTGGAGTCCTCTGATTTGCATCCAATACTGAAATCTTCATGGGCACATATGGCCCTTCTTTGACTGTGATGTATATCCTAGGGTCAGAGGCTTCCATAAAAAGCCTAACCCTCTCTTTCCAGATCCCAAAGATCTCTTTTCTGCATATAGGTAGTTTCATTGAACCCAACTCCTTATGATTCTCTGAAGAACCCATGTTCTTGATTTTCTTGAAACTGTTTCCTGTTTCCTGACTTATACTGAATCTGCCAAACTGGATCTCCTCAGACAGTTAGTCCTGATTTTGAGGAACCTCCCTCTGATACCACTTGAAAGATATGGTACCTAAACACCTAGAGGGGGGGGGGGTGAATAGGTGACCTAAATCCTTTTCTAAATTCTTTGTTGGCAGTCAACAGTTTATAACACAGATTTCTGAATAAGTTATCACAGCACACAGCAATTCTCAACACAGTACAATCACAGCACAGAATACACAAGATTTTATAGTGGTTCCCCAATCTTTGGGTACATCCACTTTCCCCCTTCGCCTATCTAGCAGTGTACTAGATTCGGCCAAACTTCTCCACTAACTCAGAACCAAACTAGGTTCCTACCTCAGGCCCAAAGCCTTACACTCAGCCAAAAGGCCTACACTCAGCCACCCAGGCCTACACTCAGCCAATTAAGGCCTACACTCAGAGTTCTTCAACTCCTACACTCAGGCACCAAGCCCTACCCTCAGCCTTTATAAAATAGGCTTACAATCACTCAGATCCAATGGATCTTACAAGTTAAAATAGAAATAAAATTGCTAACTCTACAACTCAGAAAAGATGAGAGGAGTTGAGAGTTTCTTGAAGAGTTCTTGGAAGAACTCAGCTTGATCCAAACTGACTTAGCTTTCTTCAAAGCTTCTTGAGTAGAACTGAATTAGTCTGAATCTTCTGCTTCTTGAAATCCAGATGACTCTGAATTCTTCTTCTCAGCCTTAGTTCCAAAGACTGAATTCTTGGTTGGAGCTCTCTCTCTCCAACTTATTAGATCTGCAGTTGGACTGCCTGATCTTCTTGTGTTGATCCTCTATGTATCACTTCTTGATTTAATCTGATCAACCACTTCAATTATTCTCACAACAAGTAATGATTGTGAACAACTTAACCACTTAACTACTTTATTCTGTAAACTGTGGGTGCCTATTTATAGGCTTCCTTCATGGTAACCGGCTGATCCGGTTTATAACAGACTTTTGACTTCTCTGACAGTTGCTGTAGACCGGCTGGATTGGCAGCTGTCATGTCAACCAGTCACTTCTTGAAATCTCTCTAACTGTCAGTTAGTGTCGAGACTTTCTGTTCTTAAGTGTCGACACTTATAGACCAAGTGTCGACACATGTTGTGTAAGTGTCGACACAAGTCTACAAGGTGTCGACACAATTCCTTGTATGTCTCGACACAGTTTCTTCTGCATGTGTCGACACTGAAATTGAGTGTCGACACAAGTACTTGTACTTCATTCTTTATCTGTATTCTTCTAAGTGTCGACACATCTCCTTTGTGTCGACACATCTTCATGTGTTGAAACTGTCAAGTGTCGACACTGCTTCTTGGTGTCGACACAAGTCTTCAATCTTGTTTCTTCAGCTGAGTGTCGACACATTCCTTTAGTGTCGACACTTGTACTTAGAATATTTTACAACTTTTCTGTTCTTTGCTAAGTGTCGACACAGCTCCTTGTGTCGACACTTTCTTCAAGTGTTGAGTCTTCTGGTTATGTGTCGACACATTGTGCTGAGTGTCGACACAATCTTCAAGTGTTGACTCCTTTGAGTGTGTGTCGACACATTGTGTTGAGTGTCGACACATTCTTCATATTTTGACTCTGCTGATTGAGTGTCGACACATTGTGTTGAGTGTCGACACTTGTACTTAGTCTCTGCAGAATTTTGCTGAGTGTCGACACAACTCCAAGTGTCGACACTTTCTGATGTAGACTCAGCTCTTCTAGGTGTCGACACTTCTGCTAAGTGTCGACACAGCTTTTCTGCATTCTTCTACACTGAGTGTCGACACAGCTCCAAGTGTCGACACTTTCTGACTGGTGTCGACACTTCTTCCCAGGTGTCGACACAATGACTCCAAGTGTCGACACTGCATGTCTGGGTGTCGACACAAGCTTTCTCAAGTGTCGACACTTTGCCTCTGGGTGTCGACACATGGACTTAGAAATTTTCAGCTTCAGTCCAGTGTATATCTAACCTGCACAAGTAACTCAAACAAACATCAAATACATTCTGATGTATATCATTGAGTTAGGTGAGGCTTCTTCAAATCAGGTACATTTGACCAATGTACCCAACACTCCTTCGTTCTGGCGGATCCCAAATAAGTGGGAGGGGTCGCGGATGATCCTGCGATTGGCGATGAACTGATCGACAAACTGCCTTGTCAGCTCTGTGAAGTTGGCGATGGTTTCAGCTCTTAATGAATGGAACCATGTTTGGGCCTGGCCTTTGAGAGTGCCTGTAAACACTTGGCAGAGCAACTGATCTGGTGTATTGTAGATCCTCATAATGGTGGTGAAGTGGTTAACATGCTCTAGCGGATCGTCTGTCCCGTCGAATGTCTCAATGTTCGGGAGTTTGAATCCATATGAGATTGGATGGTCGAGAATTTGTGATGCCAAAGGGGAGCCTTGGCAGAGCGGTCGGCGGGAGTGAACATCTCTTCTTCCCGCTTGACGATATTCTTCAGCGATGACCTCTCGAATTTCCTCCCGAGTAAATCTTTCAAGCGTAGGAAGGCAGACGTTATTGACGGGGTTGTGATGAAGGTGGTCTGTTCTCACCCTTATCTGGGCTGGGTGTGCGGAACTGGTGGCTTCAGAATATTCTTCAGATCGTTCCTGCCTTGAAGGAACTTCTTGGGCCATGCACTGATTCGACCGTGGCGGAAGTTTAGCTGGTGCTGGTGGCAGTGGGGGAGCAGGAGGTGCTCCTAGGTTTCGGAGCAGGGTGATCATTTCAGTTTGTTGCTCTTTCATCTGGCAAACAGGCCCCTCCAGGACGGTGACGGGGGCGAAAGCGGCTTCAGCTGTCAATGACACGTCCACCAAAGAGTGGGAGCGTGCGGGTTCGACATGTCCGCCAAGGGAGGATCCTTCAGTTGTGCGAGCGCTTCTTTTTGCCATTGGAGCAGGACTTGGAAGTGGCAATGCTGGTGATCTTGTTCTTTTGAAGGATGCTGGGAATCGTCTTCCCACAGACGGCGTCAAACTGTTGCGGGCTAACTCGATGCCCCGATCGGACCGGATTCAATTGGACCGTCTTAGCTTGCGGAGCGATCGAGCGCGCACACAGTCAGAGAAAATGAAAGGTTGACTTAAGATGTGATGACGTGGAAAAACCCCTCAACTGGGTAAAAAATCACGTGGCCGGATCTGTGCCGGTCAAAGTCCTCTAGCTGCTTGTGATTAAAATGTGTTTGGAGAATCCGGGCGACATGCCGCTCCTGTTACAGCTTGGGGGGAGAGAGAAAGACTTCAGACCCTAGCGGGCAATAGGCTGCGCCGCGGGAGCGACTTGGACACTGGAATTCGAGAGGTGGCTCTGGTGCTTTGAAGTTTGGAGCGCGGCCTCGGCGCACGTCTGCTTGCAGGGGTCGTCTCCCTTCTTCTGCCCGCTCCGAGGCTTAGGCGTTTCCCTGCTGGTGGTGTGCTGGTGGCTCGTGGTGGCTCGAGGATGGTCCGAGGGAGGAGTCCGACAGAGCTATCGCCTAAGGAAGAAGATGACTGTGAGCCAAAGTTGAATTATGAGGAAGCTTATTTATATTATATATACGAGCTTGTTCGCACGGGCTACGCCCGGCTCCGCACGGGCTTTGCCCGTGCTTGATGCTTCGGGCGGCCTTCGGCCGCATAAAAGCGGGCTCCGCTTCCACGTAGTTCACCGGCTCGACACCGCAACCGCCACTCTCGACCCCCTGAAGCGCGTATGCAAAATCAAACAATCATAGGAATCCAGCACTAAATGACTACTAATAGCGATTTCAGGGTTATTAATAACATTGCTCTTCTTTTAAACACTTTCAGGACTAAATTATCAAATTAGCTGATTTTTCCACTCTCACAAGTTCAGCAAATCATAGCCTCACACAGTTAATGATCCTCTAGACTTCTCGGCATTTTGGTGCACAATCATCTTCAAAATAGATTCCAGAGTAAAGCTGGTATCTTCTTCAGTTTGAACGAGTTTTGCTCGGTTCAAAATCAAAGTTTTCGTCTCAAATTCGGCTGTATTCAAAATGACTCGATTTCAAGTCAGCTCAAAATCGAATCACGCTGACTCGAAATTAAGCAATTTTTCTCTTTATTCCCAGTTGCCTCAAAATAAAATTGGGCAACCTATCAATTTAACAAATGAAACACTTAAAAACATTCATTATTTTTATTTATGTTAATTTTTTTAATTTTAAAATAAAATATATTAATAAATACATATTATTTTTAATTAATTCGAGCTGAATCGAATCATATTTTGAGCGATTCATGACTGACTCGAAATCAGAATTGTTTCAAATTGAATCGACACAAATTACGTCAAATCAATTTTAACCGATTCCAACTCAGCTTAAAATTCGAGCAATTTTCGAAAATTTCGAATAATAAGCTCGGACTTATTCTACAAAAGAGGTTCCGCCCATTCTAGCTCATGTGGGCTCCATCCTTTGCGGCATTTATTTTTTAAAAATGCACTATTAAGTTGACGCCCACGGGGTGACGGGGGGCCCTGGAAGCAGGTGGGTGTCTGCTGCTCAAATGCACATTCCAAAAAAATTATAATTAATCACGTAATTAATACGTAATCACGAAAATGAGAGGCTGTTTAGTGGGTGATTAGCCGTATTATCCAACTCTTTTTTTTGTACGCACACGAGTCACATGTAGCGCCTCATTGGTCACATTTTGTCAAATAAATTAAATAACGCCAAAAATCATTTGGCGTCCAAATTAAAAGATTCCTCGAAAAAGGCAGAAATTATTAAATGGGCCTCGTAACAGTGAGTCAAAAAGAACCCACAACTGCTGATGGTCAATAAATCCACGTGGCATTTCTACAGAGACGGTTTATTTTCACGGTGGAATCGTTAGATGACACGTAAGATTTGGTCAAGTCAGACTAATCTCTTCAGTGTGAACGCCTACAGAATTTTGCGTCCGGGGAAACCGCTTTTATAAATTATTGAAAACTACTCTCGCAAATTTCTTGATTTGAGTTGATTTTTGATGGGGTTTTCTGGATGTTTTGGAATCAAATCGGTAAGACTTCAACCGAAAAACTCAAGCATTACGATCCAATCGAGCAAGCGGCGTGTGTGCAAGCCACACCCGCTCGAAGGTTTCAAAATCACCCCAAAAGGGGAGCGAAATCCAAACACGCATAAATGAATTATTTTTTATTATAACTTATCTATTTAGAGACATATGAGTTCTATCTTTAATCAAATTTTAGACCAAATGAAATGTTGCATGATGCTGGACCTGATCTTGGCTACGAAGTATATGTTGCAATAAAAGTGTAAACGCTATTATCAGTATTTAAACATCCGACTAACCTCATTGCCGTCATCATTTGTTAACACCCTTGAGAGTATATGGAAGTTTCTCCTCAAAGTAAGAGAACTCCATATTAAAATGAACTTCAAAAAAATGTGTGGACGCACGCTCCTATTGAAGAGTATGAGAATTTCAACAAGGGGCGGACCGTTAAAGAAATTTGAGAAACTCGTAGTCAAAATCCATTGACTTTGATCTTGTGTACTCTTATGGTGTAATAAAAGTGACACTATTAAATAAGCAAAATTACGAGAGTTAAGCAAAGTAAATATTGCGCAATATCGTGCTGAATATGACGATAGTGTTTCTTTCAGAGATTCCGAAAAAGATATGAATAAAGAAAAAAATGGAGTTGGCGAGGTAAAACTTGGTTGCAGATATCTCAACTAAATTTACATATGACATCTCCATAAAACTTAATTGAATAAGTTAACTCTCATGTCATTTTTCTCATTTTCTAACTAAAAAAAATTTAAACATCGCCATATTTCTAGTCACTTTTCTTTCTTATTTGTACACTGTTTTTTGACGTATAAGCAGTCAAAATTCATTGACTCGACGAGAGAAATCAAATTCATCATCTATTTTACAAAAATTCTTGGGAGGGGGGGGGTGGACGAGCCCCCGCTGTCCCCCTTAGATTAGCCCCTTACACCAGCTCGCGTGCATGTACTGGCGCACTTCCCATGCACGCCCCAATAGTGAGTGCAAGCACGCGCGTCCCGCTCGCGCCGACCTTTGTCGCCTCTACCCAGTACCCACCCCCGTCGTCAGCCATTGCCACTACTGCCACCTTCGGCCACCACCGCCATTTCTGGCCACCAACACCGCCTCCGACCACTACCGCCGCCACTGCCGTCTCCGGCCGCCGTCGGCCTCCGCCATCGCCGGGCAACTTGCCCGGGCTGCCCAGACTGCTTGGTTGGCACTTCCGTCATTTCATGAAAATTGGTGATTCAGGTGACCGCAACAAATCGAAGCTATTCACCAATTCAAGATTCAGCCCGACGCAATTACCAGCACGTCTCTACAAAATACTATAAAAGGCACACATGCTTTAATTTGAAGACAAACAACTCTAGAGACAACATAGAGCTCTGAGATTTTTCGGCGAAGACGCGAGACTTAGATTGTTCTTCTACTTGGAATTTGCTCCGCTCCTTCTCTAGCCCGCTCAACGCTCGCTTGAACACTTTAGTGAGCCCGAAAGAAGGCACAAAGGAACGCTCCCGTGAATGCTCCCCTCTAAACTTCGTGAACGTAGCTTCTTTTTCCTCTTTCTTTGTACTAAAAGATTGTAATGGAGAGGTGCCGTGTCACCCTCCGAGGTACACAACAACTTGTAAACAAAACTACATAGTGGATTTAGGCTCAGTTTGGGAGGACTTATTTTCACCGGTCAAGCGGTCACAACCGCATGAACCTGACCTTAATTAAGGTTCGGTTCATGCGGCCGTGACCGCTTGACCGGTGAAAATAAGTCCTCCCAAACGGAGCCATAGTCCCGACACAGATCCGACCGTGTGATTTTTTTATCTTTTATGTGTTTTCTACGATAAAAAAGTCTCGTCATTGCTGATTGGTTTTCTCTTGACAGTTTGCACACCCGGTTCGACTCAGGGCTAAAGTGATCTGATTTTTCGGACCGGAGAAAAACTTTTAAGAAAAACAGGACAAACTAATGAAAGCTCAGGTGGAGTCGTGAATATTATGTTACATGGATTCAAGTAAGTGTTGATGAGATGTCGGCGATGGGTGACTTCATTGTCGAACAACTACATCGAGCATGAACTTGTAACACCTTCATCCGTCACGAAGAATATAACAGAAGGTCCGGTCGGGGCCCCAGACCATATTCCACGAACAGTCAGCAGAGTTACTGATGCAACTGGATTGTTGCAAATGGCGTAGCAACGACTTTCCCGAGAGAAAAGGGACTTCGTTAGCCAAGTCTACACTCAAGACGATTCGACTCGATCTCCTAACGTTGGCTCCAAGCGCACGATTTAGTTATTACGCAAGCGGTCAGCTCAAAGACATAAAAAAAAACGTTCTAGGGTTGAAAGAAAAGAATGATAGTAGGAGCCGTTAGAAATTGCAAGCGCTAACAATACGATCTCCCAATTAATTGCATGAGAAAATCACTAACAGTAGGGTAGCTGAGAGGTATACCTGCAAAGTTTTCCAAGGCTAAATGAAGTCCACATGTGTAGGCGGGCTGGACTGTGGTTGACTGGCGGCTTGGCTCTGGGGAGGAGGGCTCAGGTTTTGGAGATGGGTGGTGGTCGATAGTCAGTGTTGGAAGGCAGGGTAAGGGAGTGGCGGTCGTCGTTGGACAGTCAGAAACAGGGTAAGGTAGTGGCAGTGGCGTGGTGGAGTCGGGAGAGAAACAAGTGGACGGGAGGTTGGAGCAGGAGGAGAGCAGACTTGTATGTCAGAAGCTTCAGGCGGTTCGGAGTAATCCTACGATAAAATCCATAGAAACCTCATCCCAAGGCCGCTCAGGAACGGAGAGAGGTGTGTATAGACCGGTATTTTGGGCGTGTACTTTAAACAATTGATAGGTCGTGCAGGTCCTAACGAATTTGGCAACATCCTCCTTCATTTTAGGCCAATAAAATCGGGAGTTAGTAATGTCCAGGAGCTTGTTTTGCCCAACATGACCTCCTAATCCAGAAGAATGAAGCTCTCTTAGTATAATCTCCTTTAGTGACCCCTCACAAATACAAAGGCGAGTGCCTTTGAATAAAAAACCCTAACTCAAAATATATTTTGTGGTGGGATCGGTTCCACTAAATTGACACACGTCCCAAATCTTACCGAAATATGGATCAGAGGGGTAGAGACTCTTTTGCTTATCTAAGTCGAGGATATGCGGTTGGAGAGTGATTAAGACATGCGACTTACGGCTAAGTGCGTCTGCTACTCTATTTGAAATGACTGGCTTATGCTTCAAATGGAAGGTGTACTCCTGAAGGAAAGCAGCCCATTTGGCATGCCTACACACCTCCATCCGGGAGTTCAAGTGCTGAAGAGCATCATGATCGGTATTAAGGATGAACTCAAGTTGAATCAAATAATGACGCCAATGACGAAGGGCTTGGACGATGGAGTAAAATTCTAGATCATATGCGGAATAACGAGTTTTGGCCTCATTTAGCTTCTCACTAAAAAATGTGACGGGTCGTCCCTCTTGACTCAAGACAGCTCCTATTCCAATAATCAAAGTGTCGCAATGTACCTCAAATATTTTCTCGAAGTCAGGAAGTGCTAGCATAGGAGCACTAGTCAACTTTTCCTTGATAAGAGAAAAGGCAAGCTCTGCTTCGGTCGTCCAAATAAAATGACCCTTTTTAAGACAGCCGGTCACAAGCGAAATGAGAGTGCTGAAATTTCTAATAAACCGACGATAAAACGAGGATAATCCATGAAATCGCGGGCTTCAGTGATAGTCTTGGGACTCGGCCACACTCTAACTGCTTGGATCTTTTCTAGATCAACCTTAATTCCATCGGCCGATACAATATACCCTAAGAAGGTTAAACTATCGGCCAAAAATACGGACTTCTTAAGGTTCACATAAAGCTTGTTCTCCAAAAGGATTTGAAGGACCTAACGCAAGTGCATAAGATGTTGGTCGGGGTTATCGCTATAAATCAAGATGTCATCGAAATAAACAACCACACATGTTCTCATCAAAGGGCGGAGAACTTGATGCATGAGTCGCATAAAGGTACTAGGGGCGTTGGAGAGGCCGAAAGACATTACAATCCACTCGTAGAGTCCTTCTCTGGTCTTGAAAGCAGTCTTCCATTCATCCCAGGGTCGGATCCGGATTTGATGGTAGCCGCTTTTGAGATCAATCTTGGAAAGATATTGGACCCACTGAGCATGTCTTCCAATCAAGGGATCGAAAAACGGTACTTCATGGTAATTTTGTTGATGCCTCGACTATCCACACACATTCGCCAAGTTCCATCCTTCTTAGGGACGAGGAGTGCAGGTACTGCGCAGGGACTCATACTCTCTCTAACATGACCCTTTTTGATTAGGTCGGTGACTTGACGGTGGAGCTCCTCGTGATCTTTAGGACTCATACGGTAATGTGCTAAGTGGAGTAGGCTAGCACCAGGGATAAGATCAATATAATGTTGTATATCTCGCATGGGAGGAAGATGATCTGGTAGTTTATCGGGCATAATGGAAGAAAACTCAAAAATAAGGGGATGCACTAAGCTAGGAATCTCCGTGGGCTCTCAACCAGAATCTAAGCCGGTTAAAATATAGATAACTTCAATTTCCTTCATCTCCTCTTGGAATTGGGAACCAAAGAGTAGCATGTGGGCCAAAGGAAAGGAAATTGCTGCAATAGGAGACGCCGAGGTGCCACTAGGTGGGGAATGCTCTAAGGGCTTAGGCAAGGGCCATTCTTCTGGGGAAGAAGAACGATCTTGCGCCCCTTAAGTTCAAAAGTGTAAGAATTCTTTGCTCCGCCATGAACTACGCGCTTATCAACTGCCACGGTCGCCCTAACAAGATGTGACAAACTTTCATGGTCACAATGTGACACCAAACAGAATCTTGGTATGACGCCCCTATGGAAAACTCTACTAAACACTGATGTGTGACTGGAATAGTCACGGAACTAGTGACCCAAGACAAACTGTAGGCTTTTTCTAGAGGTTCGGTTCAGAGTTTAAGCTTTTCTACCATACGCTGCGACACAATATTTTCCATGCATGCTCCCACTACCAATGAATATGGAGCAAAATTTCACATGTATGTGTGCGGTTGTACGGAAAATGTTATGTCTCAACCACTCATCCTCTGTGGAAATTTTGGGGGTGAGGAGACTATGCTGCATGATGCAAACTAAGTGCTCTGCCTGCTCTCCTTCTACTTCGATTTCGTCTGCAACGCTCGCGTCTGGTTGGGAGTCCATAAGGAAGACCCAGTACTCAGGTTCCTGATCTTCCTTGGACTCAACCACAACTACAAATTGCTGACGAGGGCACTCTGAGGACTTGTGTCCTGGTACCATGCACTTAAAACACCGAAAGGTTCCCGGGTTAGGTCGGGAACCTACAACCTCTTTGCCTTTAGTATAGGCAGGGGCCAGAGTAGAGCCACTAGTGGACCCGGGAGGGTGATTCTGGCTGAGAGGCTTAGGTGAGTTCGTGTTAGGAAGTCTCTCGAAAATCCGAGGGCCAGAAGTTTTTTCTGTAGAGATGCTTCTACACGTCGGGCCCGACTGGAGATCTCCCATAGGTCTCGAAATTCATGAAGCTCTACTTGCTCCCGGATGGCATAACGTAAGCCATTTAGATAGCGAGGCACAGTTATACCGTCCTCCTATCGAATGTCTAACCTGGATTGGAGAATAAGGAACTCGTTGGTATAGTTGTCAACCGAGAGTTTATCCTGTCGTAGATTGTGAAATTTGCGATATACGTTTTGGAGATAATCCGGGTGACATATCGCTTCCGCAACTGGTTTTTAAATTCGATCCATGTCGTGATCGGGGCCAAACCTAAGGTAAAACGGGTACGCTCTAATTGGACCCACTAGACTAGTGTGAGACCCTTAAGCCGAAGGGTAGCATACTCAACTTGGCGATTCAACGACATCCGTTTCCAAGCCATAAACCGCTCCATACGCTTGCACCAATCTAGGCATCCTTTGGGCTCTACTCGGCCCTCAAAATCTCCTACATCCAACTTGACGCCCGTATCCCATCGTGGTAGGTTTTGGGGATCAAGTGGTGGCGACAAAGGTTCAACCTCCCTAGGATTTGGTGATTGTGCCTGATTTAGTCCTAAGTGTCGAGGGGCTTCTAAGTTATTGACGGAATTTCATAACCCATTGACGACTTGGGTAATATCTCCCACTTGGACGGTGAGTGTTTCCATCATCTGCATGAGATTGCTCATGCGTTGATTTAGGTCATCGACGTTCGATTCGAGTTTGTCCGCTCTACCCTCCATTTTTTTAAAAAAAGTTAGAGAGTTTTTTTTAAATACTAATAATACACACACACACACACACACACTTTTTTAGGAAGAAAACTCCCTGTTTTTTTTTTGTAAAAATTATGATTTTTTTTAAAAACAAAATTTGTTTTTTAAAAAAATAAAAAGAAAGCAATTTTAGGGAAAACACCAGATCGCTCGATTCACAATATAAGAGTGAATCAAACCTCCTCTGATATCAAATTGATGCAACCAGATTGTTGCAAATGTCGTCGCAGCGACTTTCCCGAGAGAAAAGGGACTTCGTTAGCCAAGTCTACACTCAAGATGATTCGGCTCGATCGCCGAACGTTGGCTCCAAGCTCACGATTTAGTTATTACGCAAGCGGTCAACTCAAAGTCGTAAAAAAAGTTCTAGGGTTGAAAAAAAGAACGATAGGAGTCGTTAGAAATTGCAAGCGCTAACAATACGATCTCCAAATTAATTGCATGAGAATATCACTAACAATAGGGGAGCTGAGAGGTATACTTGCAGAGTTTTCCAAGGCTAAATGAAGTCCACGGGTGTAGGGGGTGCTGGACTGCGGTTGACTGGCGGCTTGGCTCTGGAGAGGAGGGCTCGGGTTTTGGAGATGGGTGGTGGCCGATAGTCAGTGTTGGAAGGCAGGGTAAGGGAGTGGCGGTGGTCATTGGATAGTCAGAAACAAGGTAAGGGAGTGGCGGTGGCGTGGTGGAGTTGGGAGAGAAACATGTGGCCGGGAGGTTGGAGCGGGAGGAGAGCAGACTTGTATGTCGGAAGCTTCAGGCGATAGACTCGCCGGAGATTGGGGAGGTGATGACGGTCGGGAGGGTTGGTTGGTGTCGACCAACCATCGGAGGAAACTAGATCTGTTGGCCGCTACCCGAAGAAATGGGAGGGGAGGTGAGGTGTTGACCGACCGACCGTCGACCGTTCTCGTCCAGGTTCCGGCGGGAGTCGCCGTCGCCGAGAGGAGAAAGGACGGGAGAGGAGAAAACGAGCGATGGCTGTGGTCGGGAGACCTGCTGGAGTCCCAGCCTGAGGACTCCTTCTCTTGGCTCGCTCGCCTGAAGCTTCACCCGCGGGAACGTTTCTTCTGGTGGCGTATGGCCTGGGGAGCTATCCCTTCTAATGCTTGTCTTCATAGGCGGGGGCTTGTGCTGGACCCTGCTTGCCCATGGGGCTGCAACCTTGCGGAGACGGTGGAGCACCTCCTCGGGGCTTGTTCGACTCTTCAGGCAGTTAGTATGCCACTGCTGCGGTGGGGGGTCGCCATTCCTTCTTGCGGGTGGTGGGCGGAGTTCCGTGACCTGTGCCATCGGAATGATCAGGCTGGTTTAGAGGCGGTGCGGGCCTTTTGCTACTCGGTCTACCAATGTTGGCGAGCGAGGAACGCTAAGACCCACAGGCAGGAGTTTGCTACTCCTTCGGTTATTGCAGTTACGGTACTCACCTCTCTTTCGTGTGGTCTCTTTCACTCCTCCCAGGGGAACTGGGGCACCTCCCAGCCGGACAGGCTGTCTTCATCGAACTTATGGTGCCCCCTCCTGGCTGGGTAAAGATTAACATTGATGGGGCGGTCCGCTCGAACCGCCTGGATGGCCTGGGAATGGTTATTAGGGATGAAGATGGCCTCGTTCTCCTCGCTACAGGGCAGGAGATTACTCATTGGGAGCCGGGCGATGCTGAAATGGCAGCGGTCAAGGCACTTGGAACCATCCTTTCGTCCTCCTTATTTGCGGCCAAGGGGGCCATCATCGAAGGCGACTGTCACAACCTGATTACCTACTGCATGCACAATATGGGGCATGGCGTGGGTACCTGGGAGGCACACGATGTGGAGGGGCTGGAGTTCTTGAGTGAATTCGCCCACGTCTCCTTTCAGCATGTGCGACGGTCAGCCAATCAGGCCACGGACTTCTGCTCTAAGCTAGCTGTTTCTTCTACTTTTCTTGGACTGATCCTTTGAGGTCCCACCCAGATTTCCATGAGCTTGTTCAGGAAGATCTGAGTGGGATCCTCCATGTGTAATTCTCTTTGTACTCTTACTTTATTTTTAATCTATGCAATATGCAAGTTTCAAGGACGGGACCAGGGTGAAGACTTGTACATCTCACCTCAGTTTTCTTTTTCCAACCATCTGTTTCAAGGGGCCCATTGGTTTATAAAGAGGTTTAATGAGGGGGGGGGGGGGGGTGGGTTCAAAGTAGAGGATAATAAATGGTAGAAGTGTTTTAATTCTAATAAAAGGAAGGGGGTTTCAAAATTGTGGAGTTGGGGGGGGGGGGGGGTTGGAAACTCAAAAGATGAGAAATAAAAAAGAAAATTAATTTCCCAACTCTCAAATCAATGCTGAATTTTTAAATTCAGATTTGAGTGATGGTATTTTTTCATGCAATTAACATATAGTTGCGTAAAATATTGTTGCGCCTACATCCTAACACCTTCTTTTACCGGACCTATTTATTAATGGTCATGCTGGTCGGTCAAACCAACAAGTCATAACATAAAATAAAAAGTGCGATACAACGACATATGACAAAACCCTTACGATAATAAGACAACATAAATGATAAAAATAAAAATCACACACACACACACACACACACACACACACACAATCGAGCATAGCTCATCCGGATGCGACCACAGATGCATCAGTTACGCATTGATTCCAAAACCATACACGTGTCCTAACTCAAAATTACATTCTAGCAGAAGTTTTTATGTAATAGAACCCAACACCAGGAATGTCCATTATCAAACTGCAGGAATGATATATAAAATACACAAAGTAATTTGACCTTAAGACCTTACAAACTATTTTATCAACGAATGTGTTTTACAAACATCAGCTCACAAGCCGATCACACATGAAAACACCAAACAGTTTGCCTTTTCGTCCTCAAGGGCCAGCCAACATAGCAAATGAACTTCAGTTCGCTACTTCCCGCTCGGTTCTCCAGCACCTGCATGGGGACAATCCACCAAGAGGTGGTAAATAATGGAGAATTCGTGACAGGCTTTTGCGCTATGCACGCTCTTCATAACTTTGGTTTGTGCACTGCCTTTGTTTCTTCCTTTGCTAGAGCGTGTGAGTCTTGGCGTGACACGTTGAGCTTGTGACCTTCCTCGGGTGCCAGCCTTTCGTGGTGAAAATCCTGTAGTCATCATTAGGTGGTGGATCTCTTTAGTTGCCGAACAGTGCCTTGTTTTTGTCCTTGTAGTGGCAGGTGCGGCTTAGCGTTGTATCGCGTGTCGATGGTCTAGAAGTATCTTGTATCTCACAATCCTTGCTGCATACTATCACTACAAATGGTTGTTGAGTGTTAATTGCAGGGACTTGTTGCTCGAGAGTGATAAGTGAGGTCATCTGCTCCCCTTGCCATGGCGATGTAGACGGATCCTGAGTCTTCTCTTTATTAAATGATGTAGGAGGATTTAGGGGTCTATCCTGGTGAGAAACTCAAGGGAGGATTTGTGACAGGCATCTTCCTTGAAGAGTAGAAGGACTTGGGGCCCGTTCTTGTCATCAGAGGACTTGGTGCCAGTTTCTATCAAGAGTCAAGGCAGAGCGGTTCCAGGCGGAGGCTGGGTTGGTGCGACCGGAGGAGGAAGATGAGCGTGTTGCTGCGCTCTTCCTTGCACTTATTGAGAGGTTCTGTACGGTGCACGAGATATGAAGGATTTCCATCTTTTGAATGGTTGATATCACGAAAGGTGGTGCTTATGTTGAGCTGCGAGATTACTTGATTATATGCGTGTTGTGCGCATACTCCGTTTCTTTTGTTGGAGCTATGCCCTTATTGTAGCAGGCACGACTTATCCCAGTAGCTTGCCTCATGCTTGAGATAAATTTCTCGGGGGGTCACAGAGTTGCTTTCTTGTTTGAGCCTTGGGGTGTCTTGCTGAACCAGGAACGTTTTTACCTCCTTACTTGAATGCGTGTGTTTGATGAGGCGTGTCGACTTTGCGATTGTCATCGGGCATGAATGCATGGAGCTACTGCCTGAGTGTTGTGGGATGGGATGTTTACCCCTTTTGTCTGGATGGCGCTCGAGAACTCAGAGTATGCTTTTGACTAAGTGGTGCAGGAGGACTCGTGGTTTGCCCTAGCCAGCCTCCATGGGAGGATTAGGTACTTATTCCCACCTAGGGAGTGTTTGGGTTCGGTTCCTTTAAGGGGGCAAATCATCTTTGTTAGTTTATGCCTTGGATTGACTTGGGTCGATTCCATTATTGGTGGAGGCGGCAAAAAATCATTGTTCATTCGCTTCTCAGGAGAATCGAGGGAGGGGGAGGGGTGTCCAGGTAGAATTGGCAAATAATCTTTGTTTGTTCGCGCCCCAGGAGGACCGGGGTCCATCCGGGTAGAGGTGGCGAAGAAAATTTGTTCATTCGCACCATAGGAGGACCAGGGTCCGTCCGGATGGTGGTGGCGAAGAACCTTTGTTTGTTTGCGCCTCAGAGGATTGGGGTCTCTCCAGATGGAGGTGACAAAGAATCTCTATTATCGGGTATAAAATAGCAGGAATAGCCCTGAACCGTTGGATCCCGAAATAAGGAAACAGACGGCCACGATTCGGACTTGAAATCCAAAACTCGGGCCGAACACGGCTTGTGACACACTTGTGTCTAAGGACGTGTGCCCCATACGACACCGAAATCATCGCGTCCCAAAAAGTACACGGGCTCTCGACACGCCCGTGCCCGACTTGACACGCCTGTGTCATCCAGTACATGCCCGTGTAGCTGGGCGTGTTCCTTCATCGACACAGGACCAACATCCACCCGAGAAGAACACGGGTATTTGACACGCCCGTGTTGAATGTGACATACCCATGTCAGGTTGAACACGCCTGAGCTCCAGGCCGTATTTCACCCCCGACACAACTCGGCCAAACACCCGAGTAGGACACGTCCTGGGACACGCCCGTGTCTCAGGCCGTGTTCGCTGTTCGACGATCGTCGACTGCAAATTCGTCGACCACACGACCATCTCCGAACCCGAGCATGACACGCCCCTGGGACACGCCCGTGTCACAGGCCGTGTAACCTCTACCAAGTCCCAGACCTGGCTCAAAACATCACCCGTCGCTCTTTTGAGTTTCTGGGCGTTACAACTCTCTCCATCTTAAAAGAATTTCGTCCCGAAATTATATAAAGGAAAGATAAAAAGAAAACTTAAACGATGCCTGAGTGGAATTGTAACACCCTAAAGCCCATTTTTGGTTTAGGTTTGGGTGACACGGCCTTGGACAGGGCGCGTCCCATGGCCGTGTCCTTCTCGGGTTGAGGGAAGCTTGTGCTGTGTGCTGTACACGGCTAGTAGACACGAGCGTGTCAGACATGACACGAGCGTGTAGAGTGTGACACGGGCGGGTCACACGGCCGTGTACTGGTTGGATTTGAGTCGGTTGCCTACCGCTTAAGTGACACGGCCTGTGACACGGGGATGTCACAGGGCGTGTCAGGCCGTGTTCAGCCTATTTTTAGGCAAATCTGAGCCGTTCGTTTCCCTTATCCTGGATCCAAGGGCCAGACTTCTTCCCTGTGGATATAAGGCCGAGAATGAGGTGTACATCCCTCATTTTCATCTTCTTCTTCTTCTCCTCATTTCCAAGAGTGAGAAAGAGAGAGAGAGAGGCCAAGGGAAGGAAAGGAGGAAGGAAACTAGCTGTTGAAGGAGCTGCGGACTGCGGATTGAACGTCCGAGAGAGCATTCGTGAAGGCAAAGCCGAGGCGATGACTTCAATCCGGCTACTTCATGGCGCCGAAGCGATCTTCAAGGGTAACAATCTACTTCTTGGACATCGAAGTCCTTTCTTTGTGCATGTGTATGGAATCCTCCACCAAGAGGTGGATGGCGCAAGTGATTCCTTGGTTGAGTTTGCATCTAGAGCTGGAAGTGTGGAGTACGACATAGATATGCTGTGTGAATCCCATCTGGACGGGTAGTCTGGATTGGTGATGATTATGAGTAAACCAGAGAAGACTCTGTGGTTTTGATATATAAATGTGGAGTTTGTATAGTAGTGGACATTCATTGAGTTGAGTTCATTCAACATAAAATGCTGCGCTAGAATGTTTTGAGTTAGGGTACGAGTAGATTTTGATTTCCACACGTAATTCCATCGCTTGTTTATGAAATATGGCGTGACGCCCCGACCGGACCCACCGTTATATTCCATGTAACGAGTTGGGGCATTACAAAATGGTATCAGAGCCAGGTTTGCGACTATTTGGGAGGAAGAACATACTTGAACTCACAAATGTCCACTAGGAATGTATTTCATGCACGTAAAGTGCGTGAGTGTGTAGTCAATGTATAATTACCGTTATGGCATAGATGATTAATGGTGTTTTGTACATTGTTAGGTGTCGAGGAGTGGTGCAGGGAATTCAGAGCCCCAGCGATCCGATGAGAGTGCAACACTTGTTGAAGCGTCTACGCCTCCTTCGGCGGAGACCATACGGATGGTGACGGAGACGGTGCTTGCAGTATTACAGGCACAACCTACTGGGCAGGCAAGGCCTGCAGGGGTGCCAATACGGCCTGGTGCAAGGCAAGAGCGCGCTGCAGTTGTGATGGACGAGAAAGCAACAGATGAGTCATTGAAGCACTTTATGGAATTTCATCCACCTACGTTTGGTGGGGCGACTTCCCCAACGCAGGCGAAAGATTGGCTTGCGAGAGTGAAGGGAATCCCGACAGCAATCAGGACTGCGGAGGAGCAGAAAGTGACCTTAGCCACTTTTTTGCTGGAAGGCGATGCGTGATTGTGGTGGGATGGTATGGAAGTACATCACTTGGTAGGTCAAGGATTAGCGGAGGTCTCATTTGATGAATTCTCTAGATTGTTTCTCGCCAAGTATTTGCCAGTATCGTAACGGATTACGATGGACAATGAATTCCAACGCCTGGTGCAGGGGGAGACCGATATAGATACATACCTGCATGAGTTTACTAGATTAGGGCGATATGCGAGGTCTACCTTCGCGGAGGAAGCACAAAAGACAAATCATTTTTATGAGGGACTGCGGGATGAGTTGAGGTTAGTACTCCCGAGTTCAGTGAATCAAGGCTTCCAAGCGTTGGTCGATACGGCCCGGACATTAGAAAAGGACTTGAAGCGGGTTCAAGAAAAGAAGAGACTGGCCGTGGAGAAGCCAGAATTCAAAGTGCCCGGGCGGAGCAATCAAAGTTAAAACGGGAGAAGAAAAGATTCAGGCCTGTTGAATCGGCTCCATCGACTGTTTCTTCGGGGGCAAGGTATGGGCAAGGACGTGTTGATACACGAACATGTTATAATTATGGGAAGCAAGGACACATAGCTAAATTTTGTTGGAATGCCCCTTCAGGGAGTGAAAAGAAGACAGGTGTGTCGTACGAAGAAAAGGGTAAAGCAGTGGTCGAGTCATCTGCATCGCGGACGCAACCGTGATTGCATAATTTGGAAGTGCAAGAGCCGCAGAGCTCAATTGGTGAAATGCAGCCATGAGTGTTTAACTTGGAACTTCAAGAGCCGATAAAATGATTATTGCAAAATCAGGCGGCTGAGCGGAAGTAAATGTTGAATAGTGATCTGTATCACTTGGGTAATGTGTAGATGATATCTATCTGAGGACTCAATAATGATGTGAATACTGATAACTATACTACTGTATGTATATGTAATATGTTGAATAATGACATGTTGGTACACACTTAATGTAATTAAAGTGATCGATCGAACGTGGTGTATATCTATAATGTGTTTGGTGATAGATCACTTGATGAAGTGTGTGGATGAATGTGCACATGAGGAGGTTATGTATGTGTATATGTGCTGCTTATGTTGTTTGGTTTGTACGGTGCCTTGGGGTGAGACAAGTCGCGGCCTCTGAGCTCGAACCCGACTCGCCTTATTTGAGTGCGTGGTTGTGAATAGTGCAATATGAGAGGAGATCATTGCTGGTGGTAGTTGAACCAATTTCGGGGATGAAATTTTTTTGAAGGAGGGGAGTATTGTAACACCCCAAAGCCCATTTTTAGTTCAGATTTGGGTGACACGGCCTGGGATAGGGCGTGTCCCATGGCCGTGTCCTTCTCGGGTTGAGGGAAGCTTGTGATGTGTGCTGTACACGGCTGGTAGACACGGGCGTGTCAAGCATGACACGGGCGTGTCAAGCATGACACGGGCGTGTAGGGTGTGACACGGGCGGGTTACACGGCCGTGTACTGGTTCGATTTGAGTCGGTTGCCTACCGCTTAAGTGACACGGCCTGTGACACAGGCGTGCCACAGGGAGTGTCAGGCCATGTTCAGCCTATTCTTAGGCAAATCTGAGCCGTTCGTTTCCCTTATCCTGGATCCAAGGGCCAGGCTTCTTCCCTATGGATATAAGGCCGAGAATGAGGTGTACATCCCTCATTTTCATCATCTTCTTCTTCTCCTCATTTCCAAGAGTGAGAAAGAGAGAGAGAGGCCAAGGGAAGGAAAGGAGGAAGGAAACCAGATGTTGAAGGAGCTGCAGAGTGTGGATTGAAGGTTGTTAAAAGTAGCGAACTAGCAAGAGAAAACGGATAGAGTTTTGAATAATTGAAATTTTATTATCCAAAAACGATATCATTTACAAAGGTATGACCTCCCTTTTATAGAATGGAGGGGATATGAGAGAGTACAAATAAACAATGTGGGACTAAATATTTACAGTACTGAGCGGCTAGAAATAAAGGAGACCGCATAGACCCACGCGGTTAGACAAATGAGTTAACCGCTCGGCAACTCCATCAGGATAGAGCAGGCCGCAACTTGAGACCGATAGACCGCCCGGCCTCCAGGATTCTGAGGAGACCGCTAGACCGCTCGATTAACAAACCGCAGGATAAGACCGCAAGGCCGCCCGGTCTAATACTTCAACACTCCCCTCAAGCTGGAGCATATATATCAATCATACCCAGCTTGTCACAAATGTGGAAGAAGGAAGTAGAGACTGACTTTGTGAAGATATCTGCCAATTCTTTGTCAGAGGTGACAAACGGTGTACAGATCTATTTCTTCAAAATCTCTTCCCGAATGAAGTGGCAGTCAACCTCTATATGCTTTGTTCTCTCATGGAAGACTGGATTTCTGATATGTATATGCCGGCCTTGTTATCACAGAACATAGGAAGAGGATAGTCATAGACCTCCCCTAGGTCAAGCATGAGAGCCCGCAACCACTTTAACTCACACGTGGTTGACGCTATACTCCGGTATTCGGCTTCTGCACTGGATCTGGAGACAACGGACTGTTTCTTGCTCTTCCAACTCACCAGATTTCCTCCAACAAAGGTACAAAAACCTGATGTGGATTTACGATCGCCTTTGTCATCCGCGTAACTAGAATCTGAGTAGGCCTCAACCCTCAGATGACCATTCTTCTGAAAGATAAGCCCTTTGTCTAGTGCTGCTTTGATATACTCTAAAATCTTCAGGGCATACTGAAGGTGGCACTCCCTGGGAGCTTGTATAAACTGACTGACCTTGCCTACAGCATAGGCGATGTCGGGTCTAGTCACCGTGAGATACATGAGTTTGCCAACCAAACGTCTGTACCTGGTGACATCAGATAGAAGAGGCGAATCATCCGTCCACGTTTTGTCTTCTCCAATAGCCATGGGAAACCGAGCCGATTTGGCACCTGTCAATCCGGCTTCTTGTAGAAGATCAAGGGCATACTTCCGTTTGGAGAGGACCAACGAGTCAGGTTTCCGAGAGATTTCTATCCCCAAGAAGTATTTCGGGGAGCCCATATCCTTCGTGACCAAGTGTTGACGGAGGTGCTTCTTCGTCAAGTCCACCCCATCTCGATCATCTCCAGTAAGAAGAATATCATCCACATATACTACCAAAACCACCAGTCCCAAGGCCGTTTTGCGAATGAATAAGGAGTGATCGGCCGAACTCCTTATAAAGCCGATGGTAGGCACACTACCACTAAATTTGTCGAACCACGCCCGAGGGCTCTGCTTTAGGCCATAAATGGCCTTCTTCAAATGACATACGCGTGTCTCCCCCTGAGCAACATACCCAGGAGGTTGCTCCATGTAAACGTCCTCCTGAAGATCTCCATAGAGAAAAGCATTCTTCACATCAAGCTGGGAAATAGCCCAATCCCGGTTAACAGCCACAGAGAGAAGAACCCGGATGGTGCTGAGGCGAGCAATCGGAGAAAAAGTGTCAAAGTAATCAATGCCATACGTCTGAGTGAAGCCTTTGGCCACCAGCCAGGCCTTGTAGCGATCCACAGTGCCGTCGGGTCGAAACTTCACAACGAAGACCCAGCGACAGCCAACCACATTCGTGCCCACAGGAGGAGGTACAAGGGTCCAGGTACCCCGTTCAGTAAGAGTAGCCATCTCTTCATCCATGGCAGACTTCCAATGAAGGATAGTAAGAGCCTCCTGGTAGGTGCGGGGAGTAGAAGTAGCGGAGATAGCCAAGGCAAAACACCTGCGAGAAGGAGAAAGCCAATCATAGGAAACAACTGCCGCAAGCTGGTGTTGAGTACATGCCCGCACCCCTTTGCGAAGAGCAATGGGAAGGTCCAGGTCGACGGGGGCGTCAGCGACCGGAGCGTCCGTGGCGGAGAAGGCTGGCCCGGGACTAGAGAGACGGCGACGAAGAAGAGGGAGGAGGGGTGGGTGGGAGACGGACAGGGAAGGAGACAGTGGAGGAGGAGGTGGAGGTGGGGGGACGTCGAGAGGCATGGAGGGAACGGAGAGATCAGAAGGAAGAGAGGAGGAAGGAGAGAAGTAAGAAGCATTCTCAAAAAAGGTCACATCCGCGGAGATAAATTGCTTGCGGAGAAGGGGGTCAAAACAACAATAACCTTTCTGAGTGGTAGAGTACCCCAGAAAGACATACTTGGTGGACCGAGGGGAAAGCTTGTCGCGGGTAGAGGAGGGAGCGTGAACAAAGGCCGTACAACCAAAGACACGGAGAGGGAGTGGAAAAGGTTCCTTGTGGGGGTAGATAATGGAGAAGGGGTCTAGCCGTGGAGAACTGTGGAGGGAAGGCGATTGATGAGATTGCAGGCGAGGAGGACAGCGTAGCCCCAGTAGGAGCGAGGTACATGCATCTGCGTCATGAGAGTACGAGCAACATCAAGGAGGTGACAGTTTTTGCGCTCCGCCACCCCATTCTGCTGGGAGGTGTAAACACAAGTAGTTTGATGAAGAAGACCATGTTGGTGAAAGAAAGAGGAGAACTCATGATTAAGATATTCCTTGGCATTATCAGAACATAAAACTTTAATAGACAGGTCAAACTGAATCTGAATCATAAAATAAAATGATTGCCACACAGAAAAGAGTTCAGAGCGATCTTTTAATAGATACACCCAAGTATATCGTGAAAAATCATCTATAAAAGTGACAAAATAGGAACTACCCCGACCAATAGTGAGGGTAGGGGCCGGACCCCATACATCAGAATGAATAAGATCAAACGGGCGAGAGGAGCCACGGCCTTGCTTCGGAGGGAAGGAGGAGAGATGATGTTTGCCAAGCTGACACGCATCACAGTTGAGCGGAGAACTGGTAGGAGGTAAGTGAGGCAGAAGCTGGCGAAGAATCCGAGGAGGAGGATGTCCAAGGCGAAGATGCCACTGAAGGAGATCGGTGGAGGAGGAGTAGGCGGACAGAGCGGAAACATCGTCGAGGAAGTAGAGGCCGCCACTCTCAGTCCCAGTAGTAATCGTCCGCTGGGTCCTCGGGTCCTGAAAAGAACAAGTAGTTGGAGTGAACAAGACAGAGCACTGAAATTGGCGGCATAAAGTAGTAACAGATAATAAATTGCACGGGAACTTTGGGACATAGAGAGTGTCCTCCAAGCAAAGCGATGGGGTGAATTGAACCATGCCCATCCCATGAACCGGGGACGGTGAACCATCCGCCACACGAACCGGGGGTAAGCGGTCATGTGTCTCAAGACGGGAGAAGAAATGAGGGTTGCCCGTCATATGATTCGTAGCACCAGAGTCAATCAGCCATTTACCTTGGGTAACGACGTGGGCACTACCTGACGTCGTGGATACAGAAGCAGACAGCCGAGAAGAGGCGGAGGCCGAAGAAGGAGCATCACCAGAAGGGCGAAGATGAGGACCTTTCTGCCAGCAGCAGTCAACAGAATGACCGGTACGACCACAGTGAGAGCAGAGGAACCGGGACGACCCCCGGCCGCCGGAGTAACCACTACCACTAGGGCCCCCCTTCTGAGCTTGATGAGCAAAGGAGTCCTGGGAAGGTGGGGAGGCCAACAGAGACCGCTGAAGCAGCGAAGTAACAGCGGCAATGCGAGCCGCGGTGGCATCCAAAGTAGGAGATTCCGCCTCACCCAGGATCTGTTGGCGGATCATATCATATGAATCGGGAAGACGGAGAAGATAACAAACAACCAGGAGTTCCTGGAAGTGTTTGTGTTGGTCGGCCAAGTCCGCGGAGAAGGGGCGATTCTGGAGGATTTCAGCACCAAGAGCCTGAACCTGTTGATAAGACGCAGCAGGAGACATAGAAGGCCGGGCGAAGAGGTCCGCATAGAGAGTATAAATGCGGGACGTCTGGCCCCCCTTGGAATAGAGAGCAGCAAGGTGAAGCGAGGCGGCCTTGACCGTCTCATCATGACGAATGACGGGAAGGCACTCATCAGAGAGGCTGTTGGCCAGCCAAGTGCGAACAAGAGCATCACTCGCATCCCAGTCATCAAACTCAGGAGAGGTACGAGGAGGAGGGTCATCGGTGAGGTGATAACGCTTGCGCTGAGAGCGAAGAAGGAAGGTGAAAGAAATGCTCCAATCGGGATAGTTGGAGCCAACCAGCTTAGAAAGAGTGCCAAGGTTGCCCGAGGAGGAGGTGGAGAGGGAGCGGCAGGAGTGGTGGAGATAACGGGGGTGGTGAGACCGGAAGTAGTCATCGAACACAGCAAGAAACCGCCGCGGTTTAAAAGGAAGAAGTCGCGCGAACACAGGCGGCCAGAAAGCAAACAAAGGCACAGCGGGAAAGAGGTCGCGCGGACTGAAAAATCCGAGCGAACAGAAGAGAAGATGCAGCAAGAAGCAGCGACTAGAATAAGTCGCAAGCCGCGCGAACAGGGCAGTAGACAGAAGAGAAGTCAAGCCGTGAAGACAGGTCGCGTAAGGCAGAAAACAAGCTGCGAGAAAGCGCACACAAGCAGGAGGAAAACAGGGCGCTGCGAGAAGAAGGGGAAGAAGTCGAACGGCTAGAGGACATGCCGCGTGAACAGAAGCAGGGCGCTGCGAGAAGAGGCGGCGACTTAGAAGAGACAAAAAGTCGCGCACACAGAGGGCAGCAACAAGGAGAGGAAGAGGCCGCGCGAACAGGGTGCAAACCGTTACGACAAGCCGCGCGGACAGGAAGACATAGAATCAGGAGGAGTAGATCGAGTCCTCTGATACCATGTTAAAAGTAGCGAACTAGCAAGAGAAAACGGATAGAGTTTTGAATAATTGAAATTTTATTATCCAAAAACGATATCATTTACAAAGGTATGACCTCCCTTTTATAGAATGGAGGGGATATGGGAGAGTACAAATAAATAATGTGAGACTAAATATTTACTGTACTGAGCAACTAGAAATAAAGGAGACCGCATAGACCGCGCGGTTAGACAAATGAGTTAACCGCTCGGCAACTCCATCAGGATAGAATAGGCCGCAACTTGAGACCGATAGACCGCCCGGCCTACAGGCTTCTGAGGAGACTGCTAGACCGCTCGGTTAACAAACCGCAGGATAAGACCGCAAGGCCGCCCGGTCTAATACTTCAACAAAGGTCCGAGAGCGGATTCGTGAAGGCAAAGACGAGGCGGTGACTTCCATCCGGGTACTTCATGGCGCCGAAGCGATCTTTAAGGGTAACGATCTCCTTCTTGGACATCGAAGTCCTTTCTTTGTGCATGTGCATGGAATACTCCACCAAGAGGTGGATGACGCAAGTGATTCCTTTGTTGAGTTTGTATCTAGAGCCGGAAGTGTGGAGTGCGACATAGACATGCTGTGTGAAGTCCATCTGGACGGATAGTCTGGATTGGTGATGATTATGAGTAAACCGCAGAAGACTCTGTGGTTTTGATATATAAATGTGGAGTTTGTATAGTAGTGGACATTCATTGAGCTGAGTTCATTCAACATAAAATGCCGCGTTAGAATGTTTTGAGTTAGGGTACGAGTAGATTTTTATTTCCACACGTAATTCCATCATTTGTCTGTGAAATATGGCGTGGGGCCCCGGCCGGACCCACCGTTATATTCCATGTGACGAGTGGGGGCATTACATGAATAACTCTGGGTACTCCTCAAGCATGGTCTGCTCTCGCTCCCACGAGAGCTCCTCCCGACCGCAGTTGTCCCAACGGACCTTGATCATTCTGATCTCTTTGTTACGTAATCGCTTGACTTCCGAGTCCTCAATGTGTATAGGCTTGACCTTCGTCGTCAACCCATTATCGACCGGCACTTGATCGACCGCAATCACTTGTGAAGGCTCTTGCACCGCCTTCCACAGCACCGGAATGTGGAATACGTCATGTAGACCACTTAGCTCCACTGATAGCTTCAATCGATACGCTGCTTCGCCAATGCGCTCCAGAATCTCAAACGGTCTAAGGTACCTCGGGCTTAGCTTCTTCAAGCGTCGTACCCGCGAGACACCCTTGAACGACTTAATCTTCAAGTACACCCAGTCGCCGACAGCGAACTCCACGTTCCTATGCTTGACGTTGTAGTACTTAGCTTGGCGGTCCTGAGCGAATAGCAATCTTTCTTGAATCGTTCGAACCAATGACGTTGCATCTTCCACCTCTTGGCGCTTGTACAACTTTGACTTACCCGTTTCCAACCAAGACAACGGCATGCGACATCTTCTACCATAAAGGGCCTCGAAGGGCGCCATTTGAATGCTCGTCTGGTAGCTATTATTGTAAGCAAGTTCCACCAAGTATAGGTGATCTTCCACTGCTCCCCGAAATCCAGAACGCACATGCGAAACATGTCTTCCATCGTCCTGTTGACCCTCTCGGTATGACCATCCGTCTGCGAATGAAAGGCTGTGCTGAAACTCAGCTTTGTTCCCAACATCTGCTGCACCAACCTCCAATCATTGGACGTGAACCGCCCATCTCAGTCACTCACGATACTGCGGGGCGCACCGTGAAGCCGTACAATATTATCTACATATAATTTTGCCAATTTCTCCACTGAATCATCCTTACTATGCAGAATGAAGTGCGACACTTTCGTCAACTGATCTACGACCACGCAGATGACGTCGTTTCCCTTCTGCGACCTTGGAAAACCATGCACAAAGTCCATAGTAATGTCGTTGAACTTCCACTCTGGAATAAGCAAGGACTTCAAGAATCCTTCAGGCTTCTGGCATTCCTCCTTCATTAATGCGCATGTTTGACACTTCGCCACATAGAGTGCCACATCCTTCTTAAGTCCTGGACACCAGAATAATTTCTTCACATCACGGTACATCTTCGTGCTCCCTGGGTGAATCGAGTACTTGGTGTGATGAGCCTCGTACAACAATTCCACCCGCAAATTGCCCACATTCGGGACGCACAAACGACCATCCTTCCATAGCAATCAATCCATGACGTCAAATTGGGAATTTGACCAATCCAAAGCCTCAACCATGATTTGCTTCATGTGGCCATCCAAATCAAAAGCTTGTCGAATTCGATCAGCCAGGTCACACTGAACTTCTATCCAGTTCAATAGCACCTCAGCACTAGACTGCTTGTCTACACATGAGATCTCCAACGCCTCCAACTCCCGAACCAACCGCTCGTCATGGACCGACAACCAATTGGCTTGAGCCGGGGCCCTACGACTCAACGCATCCGCAACTGTATTGCCTTTCCTAGGCACATAATGTATTTTGAATGTGTAGTCCCCCAGGAACTCCATCCATCTCCGTTGTTGCATGTTCAGATCCTTCTGATCCAACAAGTATTTCAAGCTCTTGTGGTCGGTATAGATATCGACCTTCACCCCATATAAGTAGTGCCTCCACAGCTTCAAGGAAAAAATCACGGCTGCTAACTCTAAGTCATGGACCAGATAATTCCTCTCATACACTTTCAGCTGTCGCGAGCCATACGCAATCACACTTCCATGCTGCAGTAGTACACAACCCAATTCTCTGCCCGAAGCATCGCTATAGATTTCAAATCCTTCGGTCCCCACTCGGCGAACTCAGCACAGGAGTCGTGGTCAACCGACTCTTCAACTCCTCAAAAGCTCGTGCGCACTCCGGCGTCCAAACAAACTTCTGCTCTTTCCTCGTTAGAGTCGTGAGGGGTAACTCTATCCACGAGAAGTTCTCCATGAAGTGCCTGTAATAGCCGGCAAATCCCAGAAAACTCTGAACTTCCGCTACCGTAGACAGCACAGGCCACTCTCGTATAACAACAATCTTGCCGGATCCACTGCAATTCCCTCTCCACTGACTATATGACCAAGAAACGCTACTGAGGACAACCAAAACTTGCATTTGGAGAACTTGGCATACAGTTGATTCCTCCTCAGCGTCTCCAACACCAAATGCAGATGCTTAAAGTGATCCTCCTCACTCTGCGAGTACACCAATATATCATCGATGAAGACGATCACAAAGTGGTCAAGGTACTCCCTGAAAGTCCTATTCATCAGATCCATGAATATTGACGGCGCATGTCAGCCCAAACGGCATGACCGTAAACTCATAATGCTTGTATCTCGTACTAAAAGTTGTCTTGTGGATATCACTCTCCCTTATCCTCAGCTGATAATACCCGGACTTGAGATCCAATTTCGAGTACACCGTTTACCCGACTAACTTATCGAACAGATTATCAATTCTCGGGATCGGATACTTGTTCTTCTCCATCAACTTGTTCAGTTCTCGATAATCGATACAAAGTCTCAAGCTTCTGTCCTTCTTCTTAACAAAAGGACCCGTGCGCTCAAAGGCGACGAACTTGGACGCACATAACCATGCTCCAACAACTCTTGAAGCTGTACCTTCAGCTCCGCCATCTCCTTAGGCGCTAGCCGATACGGAGAGCGTGACACAGGTTTCGCACCTGGTACTAGATCGATGGTGAAATCAATCTCCCGTTGAGGTGGGGCTCTAGGAAGATTGCTAGGAACACATCAGAGTATTCAGATACCACTAAAATACTGTCCAACGTAGGCTTAGGCTTTACAACCTCCACTGGCGTGATGAACAGCTCTGCTCCAGCACGAACCACCTTCACCACCTGAAGAGCAGACATCAAAAGTCTTGCTCGACACTTTCAAGCCCATAAAAGTCGTCTCACGACCAGTTCCCAACTTGACCTCCTTGCGATTGCAATCAAGGTATGCCTGCTGCTCTGAGAGCCAGTCCATACCAAAACTTACGTCGAACTCCACTAGCGGTAGTAACGATGCTTGCAAGTCGAACTCTTGACTCCCAAACATAACTAAACATAACAAACTCTATCCGCGCGCATTGAGCACCCATTAGGCAACAACACATCCAATTTGTCTTTTGCCATCGAAATAGGTACTCCGATGCGCGATACAAATCCTTCAGACAAAAGAATGTGAAACTCCCGAATCGAATGGTGCTCTCGCCGGATAATCGAAAATCAAAACAAAGCCTAGCACAAGCAGTCCTAAGCTAACATGCGCAAGGGCAACAAGTATTTACAGCTAATAACTATAACTTTAAACCGTACTTGTCACCACGCCAGTGAGCTTCCTGGCCTCCTGCTGGCCTAGGCTGTGCTCTTTAGGCTTTCTCTTGGAATTTGGGCGTCCGCTCCAACACTCACGGGCAAAATGCCTCGGCTTCCCACAATTATAAGATGCGCCCGGGGTTCGGCCTATAGTTGCCCCCGAAGCACCAAAAGGAGGGGCTGGACCCGAAGTCCTAGCCTTCTAATACCAATTACGATATCCAGACTTTGAGGTAGCCGACACTTTGAACTCTGTCTTCTCAGCACTAGAGTCCTTCTTCTTTTGGACTCTCACTTTCTGCGTTCTGCGGGGTGCAGCTCTTATAGGACTTGCAGAGTTTGATACCCTACTCACTGTCATCTGGTGAATCTTCCACAAATCTACTTCCAAAGATCTAGCCGACTCCACCAAGACTCGGAATCCCACTAGTTTTGGTCTTAGCAGTCGAATTTGCAGCTCGCCACGCAGACCATTATAGAATCTATCAACCATAGACTGCTGGTTGTCCAACTCAAAGTATGGGTAGCGGCTTATCATAAGAAATGCTTGCAAATGTTTGTCAACTGAGTGCGCTCCCTGCATTAAACACATGTTCAGCTGCTGACCTGATGGTCTACCAAAAGTCATTTGCTCCATCACGCCACCCGGCTTTGAAACCACAACAGGGGCAAAGGGTTGCACATTCCTTCCATGTTGTGGATTAGTCACAACGAACACTGCTTCAACGATCCTCCTTATGGTTTCAAACGAAGGAGGGGTCTCGAGCACGTCGCTAGGTGCACTATAATCCTCAGAAACCGGACGTTCTGACGGCCCTGCACCACTCCTGGTTACCTATAGTCGTACAAACTACCATTAAGTGACCGAACAATATTACAAAAAGCAATTATAGGAACACGCAGGTTCCTCAAACACGTGTATTTTCAATCCTATCTGGGCATTCATGAGTTCTTTTGATGTTATAACGATGACGCACACACATGTGCTCACCACCCCTTAAAATAATTCGTCCACGAATTCATTTAAGTTGACAAAAATCAGTAGTCTGATACCAAATTGTAACACCCACTATTCGTCGTATAGCATATAGCAGTAGGTCCGGCCGGGGCCCGACGCCATATACCACAGACAGACCGGAAGGTTACGTAATGGAAACCAACCTGCCAATAACCAACATCCTACACAGAGTACATTCTAGAGGAAGCAATTTAAAAGTTGCAAAGTAAAGAACCCAGCCAACAACATGAATGTCCACTAATAAAAATCCAACATGAATGAACGTACAATACACCAGTACTTGGCTTTATGGCCTAACCATAGTTTACTCAAATTAAAGTGTTTTCCAAACCTCGGCAAATAAGCCGGTCACACATGAATAATACAAGTAAACATTTAATAATTAGGCCTTCGAGGGCCGCTCAGCAACATGGGCTTTTTCCCGCTATTTACCACACGGCTCCGCAACACCTACAAGCAACAAACCACCGAGCGGTGGCAAACAAAAGCAACGGTCAGCTATGCTGACCAAATTATAACGATCCCGCACCCAAACTCGGGGCGGCGATGCTCCTTCCCTGCACTTTATTAGCGTTGTCATATAATAAAGAAATTACACAACTTCACAGGTGTAGGATCGCATGGCCACACACCCCGTGCTCTCAGGGCACATTCTCGGTGAACACGATCAAAGTCCGTTGTCTCACCACCGCCCCTAGGACGGAAAATTCTCGTGAGCATTACGGTCTTTCCGGCCAATGCCTAAGACCCTCCATCTATGCCAACGACAAGTGTCAAGTTCCTTTAGGTCTCTTTAACCGAACGACATAAAGCAGGTATGGTTCCGCCTAACCGTTGCTCACACCACCCTATCACCTTAAGACATGGTGTGGGTCAAACTTCCCGAGTCCCAATCCGAATCACACACTTCACATAACCCAGTTATGTGCAAGTTGACTTTCAGGCCATCATGTTGGCAGAATCACGCATCTGCTCAGTTTTCTGGGTGCACCATGAAGTTAGTCCCCAAGGCTCCCTGTTGCAATCTACCACATAGAAAACCAGAAAAACAAACATTCGCACGGAGTCTTCTTCGGCCATTCGTGCAATGCAACATCACCGATCCAGACCAACTTGTTTGGGCAGGCTTTACACATCACGCCTATGTACGTTTCTCGATTACGGACTCTACATGCTAAACAACGGGGATTATTCATGTCTACCCATAGGAACGCCTCACACTCACCGCAAACTCCCAAGAGCAGGCTTCCTATGCAAAGGAAAAGAGAATTTCACATGTTTTAGGATGAGAATCGTTACCCTAGCATTCCTCTTCGGTGCCATGGAAATCTATGTGGATGAAAAGCACCGCAATGTCCCCGCCTCCGTAGATCCGAAGTCGGCTTGCAATTTGGGGCTCCGAAGCTCCACCGGTGGCCAGATCTATCTTCCTTCTTCTTTCTTGATCGCCCCTCTATCTAGAACTTTAGAAAGAGAATAACCCAACGATAATGAGTGTTTCCAACCCTATTACCGGGCATAACATAGCAGGAACAACCTTGAACCGTTGGATCCCGAAATAAGGAAACAGACGACCATGATTCAGACTTAAAATCCAAAACCTGGGTCGAACACGGCTTGTGACACGCCCGTGTCCAAGGCCGTGTGCCCTGTTGAAGTATTAGACCGGGCGGCTTAGCGGTCTGATCCATCGGTTTGTAGACCGAGCGGCTTAGCGGTCTGATCCAGCGGTTTGTAGACCGGGCGGTCTGGCGGTCTCACTCTACGGCTTGTTCTATCCTGCTGGAGTTGCCGAGCGGTTATCCCATCTGTCTAACCGCGCGGCCTGATCGGTCTCCATTATTCTAGCCGCTCAGCCTGTAAATGTTTAGTCCCACATTGTTTGTATACTCTCTTTCTTATCTCCTCCATTCTATATAAGGGAGGCCATACCTTTGTAAATGATATCTTTTTGGATAATAAAATTTCAATTATTCAAAAGTTTATTCTCTTGTTCTAGTCTTTTCGCTTCTTGTCTCTACTTTCTAACATGGTATCAAAGCACACGGTCATTTCCTCCTGATTCTGTGCGCCCTCTGTTGTTCGCGGCTTCTTTTCGGCGTTCTGCGACTTGATTCGCGGCTTGCCCTCTCTTCTATCCGCGCGGCTTGTTTCTATCCGCGCGGCTTGTTTCTTGTCCGCAGACCTGTTCGCGCGGCTTGCTCCTTCTTGGTTCTCCTCTCCTTCTTCTCTTTGTCGCGCCGACCTGTTTAGTTGTCGCCGCGCCTCTTGTTCTTTCTTGCCGCTGCTGTGATCTGCCTGACCGTGCGGGTTGTTCCTTTCTCACCCGCATCTTGGTCGCGGTCGCCAGCTCTTCTCCTCTCTTCTGTTCGCTCGGGCTTCTCAATTCGTGCGACTTCTTCCCCGCAGTGCCTTTGCCCGCCTTCTTGCCGCTGCTGTGATCTGCCTGACCGTGCGGGTTGTCTCTTTCTCACCCGCATCTTGGTCGCGGTCGCCTGCTCTTCTCCTCTCTTCTGTTCGCTCGGCCTTTTCAGACCGCGCGACCTCTTCCCGCAGTGCCTCTTTCTAGCCGCTCCTGTTCGCGCGGCTTCCTCTGTTTTTCTAACCGCCTCTGTTCGTGCGGCTTCTTCTGCTTCCGGGTTCTATGACTACCTCCGGTCTCACCACTACTCCTGCAGCTCCTTCTCCTCCTCCTCCTTCGGGTAACCTTGGCACCCTTTCCAAGCTTGTGGGCTCCAACTATCCCGATTGGAGCGTTTCTTTCACCTTTCTCCTTCGTTCTCAACGCAAGCGTCATCACCTCACCGATGACCCTCCTCCTCGCACCTCTCCTGAGTTTGATGACTGGGATGCGAGTGATGCTCTTGTTCGCACCTGGCTGGCCAACAGCCTTTCTGATGAGTGCCTTCCCGTCATTCGCCATGATGAGACGGTCAAGGCCGCATGGCTTCACCTCGCTGCTCTCTATTCTAAGGGGGGCCAGACGTCCCGCATTTATACTCTCTATGCGGACCTCTTCGCCCGCCCTTCCATGTCCCCCGCTGCGGCTTATCAGCAGGTCCAGGCTCTTGGGGCTGAAATCCTCCAGAATCGCCCCTTCTCTGCGGACTTGGCCGACCAGCACAAACACTTCCAGGAACTCCTGGTTGTTTGTTACCTTCTTCGTCTTCCGGACTCTTATGATATGATCCGCCAGCAGATCTTGGGTGAGGCGGAATCTCCTACTTTGGATGCCACTGCGGCCCGCATTGCCGCCGTTACTTCTCTCCTCCAGCGGCCTCTGCTGGCCTCCCCCCCTTCGCAGGACTCCTTTGCACACCAGGCTCAGCGGGGGGGCCCGAGTGGCCGTGGCTCCTCCGGCGGACGGGGTTCCTCCCGGTTCTTCTGCTCTCACTGTGGTCGTACTGGCCATACTGTTGATCGCTGCTGGCAGAAACATCCTCATCTTCGCCCTTCCGGTGATGCTCCTTCGGCCTCCGCCTCTTCTAGGCCGTCTGCCTCTGTGGCCACGACGTCAGGTAGTGCCCACGTCGTTACCCAAGGTAAATGGCTGATTGACTCCGGTGCCACCAATCATATGACGGGCAACCCTCATTGCTTCTCCCGTCTGGAGACCCATGACCGCTTACCCCCAGTTCGTGTGGCGGATGGTTCCCCGTCTCCGGTTCATGGGACGGGCATGGTTCAACTCACTCCATCGCTTTGCTTGGAGGATACCCTCTATGTCCCGAAGTTCCCGTGCAATTTGTTATCAGTTACCACTTTATGCCGGCAACTTCAGTGCTCCGTTTTATTCACTCCCACTACTTGTTCTTTTCAGGACCCGAGGACCCAGCGGACGATTGCTACTGGGACTGAGAGCGGCGGCCTCTACTTCCTCGACGATGTTTCTGCTCTTTCTGCCTACTCCTCCTCTGCTGATCTCCTTCAGTGGCATCTTCGTCTTGGACATCCTCCTCCCCGGCTTATTCGTCAGCTTCTGCCCCACTTACCTCCCACCAGTTCTCCGCTCAACTGTGATGCGTGTCAGCTTGGCAAACATCATCGCTCCTCCTTCCCACCGAAGCAAGGCCGTGGCTCCTCTCGCATTTTTGATATTGTTCATTCTGATGTATGGGGTCCTGCTCCTACCCTCACTGTTGGTCGGGGCAGTTCCTATTTTGTCACTTTTATCGATGATTTTACTCGCTGTACCTGGTGTATCTCTTAAAGGATCGCTCTGAACTATTCTCTGTTTGGCAATCTTTTTACTTTATGATTAAGACTCAGTTTGCTATTTCGATTAAAGTCTTACGTTCTGATAATGCCAAGGAATATCTGTCTCATGAGTTCTCCGCGTTCTTTCACCAACACGGCCTCATTCATCAAACGACTTGTGTTTACACCTCCCAACAGAATGGGGTGGCGGAGCGTAAAAACCGTCACCTGCTTGATGTTGCGCGTACTCTCATGACGCAGATGCACGTCCCTCGCTCCTATTGGGGCTACGCTGTGCTCCTCGCTTGCTATCTCATCAATCGCATTCCCTCCACGGTCCTCCACGGCCGGACTCCCTTCTCCCTTCTCTACCCCCACCAGGAACCTTTTCCTCTTCCTCTCCGTGTCTTTGGCTGTACGGCCTTTGTTCACGCTCCCTCCGCTACCCGCGACAAGCTTTCCCCCCGTTCCACTAAGTGTGTCTTTTTGGGGTACTCTACCACTCAAAAAGGCTATTGCTGCTTTGACCCCCTTCTTCGCAAGCAGTTTGTCTCCGCAGACGTGACCTTTTTTGAAAATGCTTCCTATTTCTCTCCTTCCTCTTCTCTTCCTTCTCTTCCTTCTGATATCTCCGTTCATTCCACACCTCTCCCCGTTTTCCCACCTTCGTCTCCTCCTCCACCCACTCCTTCCCAGTCCGTCTCCCCACCTACCCCTCCACCCTCCTCTCCGCTGCCGTCTCTCTCTAGTCCCGGGCCAGCCTTCTCCGCCACGGACGCTCCGGTCGCTGACGCTCCCGTCGCCGCCGCTCCCGATGATCTGGATGTTCCCATTGCCCTTCGCAAAGGGGTGCGGGCGTGTACTCAACACCCGCTCACGGCTGTTGTTTCTTATGATCAGCTTTCTCCTTCTCGCAGGTGTTTTGCCTTGGCTATCTCTGCCACTTCTACTCCCCGTACCTACCAGGAGGCTCTCTCTCTCCCTCATTGGAAGTCTGCCATGGATGAGGAGATGGCTACTCTTACTGAACGGGGTACCTGGACCCTGGTTCCTCCTCCCGTGGGCACTGATGTGGTTGGCTGTCGCTGGGTCTTTGTTGTGAAGTTTCGCCCCGACGGCACTGTGGATCGCTACAAAGCCCGGCTGGTGGCCAAGGGCTTTACTCAGACTTATGGCGTTGATTACTTCGATACCTTCTCTCCAGTTGCTCGCCTCAGCACCATCCGGGTTCTCTTTTCTGTGGCTGTTAACCAGGCTTGGGCTATTTCTCAGCTGGATGTGAAGAATGCCTTTCTTTATGGCGGTCTTCAGGAGGACGTCTATATGGAGCAACCTCCTGGGTATGTTGCTCAGGGGGAGACACGTGTCTGTCATTTGAAGAAGGCCATTTATGGCCTCAAGCAGAGCCCTAGGGCATGGTTCGAAAAGTTTAGTGGTATTGTGGCAACCATCGGTTTTCAAAGGAGTTCGGCCGATCCCTCCTTATTCATTCGCAAAACGGCCTCGGGACTGGTGGTTTTGGCCGTATATGTGGATGATATTCTCCTTACTGGTGATGACCGAGATGGGTGGACTTGACGAAGAAGCACCTCCGTCAGCACTTGGTCACGAAGGATATGGGCCCCCCAAAATACTTTTTGGGGATAGAAATCTCGCGGAAACCTGACTCCTTGGTCCTCTCTCAACGGAAGTATGCCTTGATCTTCTTCGAGAAGCAGGCTTGACAGGTGCCAAACCAGCTCATCTTCCCATGGCTGTTGGAGAAGACAAAACGTGGACGGATGAATCGCCTCCTCTATCTGATGTCACACGGTACAGACGTTTGGTAGGCAAACTCATCTATCTCACGGTGACTAGACCCGACATCGCCTACGCTGTAGGAAAGGTCAGTCAGTTTATGCAAGCTCCCAGGGAGTGTCATCTTCAGTCCGCCCTGAAGATTTTAGAGTATATCAAAGCAGCACCGGGCAGAGGGTTACTCTTCCAGAAGAATGGCCATCTGAGAGTTGAGGCCTACTCAGACTCAAGTTATGCGGATGACAAAGGCGATCGTAAATCCACGTCAGGTTTCTGTACCTTTGTTGGAGGTAATCTCGTGAGTTGGAAAAGCAAGAAACAGTCTGTTGTTTCCAGATCCAGTGCCGAAGCAGAATACCGGAGTATGGCGTCAACTACGTGTGAGTTAAAGTGGTTGCGGGCTCTCATGCTTGACCTGGGCGAGGTATATGATTGTCCTCTCCCTATGTTCTGTGACAACAAGGCCGCTATACACATATCCAGAAATCCGGTCTTCCATGAGAGAACGAAGCATATAGAGGTTGACTGTCACTTCATTCGGGAGGAGATTTTGAAGAAACAGATTTGTACTCCTTTTGTCACCTCTGACAAGGAGTTGGCAGATATCTTCACCAAGCCGATTTCTACTTCCTTCTTCCGCATTTGTGACAAGCTGGGCATGATTGATATCTATGCTCCAGCTTGAGGGGGAGTGTTGAAGTATTAGACCGGGCGGCTTAGCGGTCTGATCCATCGGTTTGTAGACCGAGCGGCTTAGCGGTCTGATCCAGCGGTTTGTAGACCGGGCGGTCTGGCGGTCTCACTCTACGGCTTGTTCTATCCTGCTGGAGTTGCCGAGCGGTTATCCCATCTGTCTAACCGCGCGGCCTGATCGGTCTCCATTATTCTAGCCGCTCAGCCTGTAAATGTTTAGTCCCACATTGTTTGTATACTCTCTTTCTTATCTCCTCCATTCTATATAAGGGAGGCCATACCTTTGTAAATGATATCTTTTTTGGATAATAAAATTTCAATTATTCAAAAGTTTATTCTCTTGTTCTAGTCTTTTCGCTTCTTGTCTCTACTTTCTAACATGCCCCATACAATGTCGAAATCGTCGCGTCCCGAAAAGTACACGGGCTCTCGACACGCTCGTGTCCGACTTGACACACCCGTGTCATCCAGTACACGCCCGTGTAGCTGGGCGTGTTTCCTCCATCGACACAGGATCAACATTCACCAGAGAAGAACACAGGTATTTGACACGCCCGTGTCGAATGTGACACGCCCGTGTCAGGTTGAACACGCCTGGTCTCCAGGCCGTGTTTCAGCCCCGACACAACTCGGCCAACCACTCGAGTAGGGCACGGCCTGGGACACGCCCGTGTCTCAGGCCGTGTTCGCTGTTCGACGATCGTCGACTGCAAATTCGTCGACCACACGGCCATCGCCGAACCCGATCACGACACACCCCTGGGATACGCCCGTGTCCCAGGCCGTGTGACCTCTACCAAGTCCCAGACCTGGCTCAATACGCCTCCCGTCGCTCTTTTGAGTTTCTGGGTGTTACACAATCATTGAAAAGTAATAACAAATGATGAGAGGCTTTTTTAAGTGGGAAACCCAGAAAGGGTGAAAAATGACATGGCCAAAATCTAATATTTCATGTCCACGATGCTCTG
>CM077165.1:148610556-148619442 GCA_039583875.1 Platanthera guangdongensis
AGTGCGGTGGTTATTAACATTCCTTCATCAATGCTCAAATTAGTCTTCTTTTAATGATAGCGGGTATAATCGTTGTGATGTCAAACATATATTCTATGACGGTAGTGTTTTTTTCAAACTCACCTGAAAAAAAGCACAATACCAAACGGAAGTGCAAAATTATGAGTTTTCTTCGTAAAGTTATAGCGTCAAGCCGACTTTCCTCGAATTTAGGATAGAGTTAGAATATTTGATTTATAATTTTAAGAACCCAAACTCAATCATAATCTAACATTCACATGTTA
This sequence comes from Platanthera guangdongensis, assembly GCA_039583875.1. Taxonomy (NCBI): domain Eukaryota; kingdom Viridiplantae; phylum Streptophyta; class Magnoliopsida; order Asparagales; family Orchidaceae; genus Platanthera; species Platanthera guangdongensis. Next base: position 148,610,841 of record CM077165.1, read on the forward strand.
CATTTGATGTTTGGAGCTGGGAATTTTTAATTAATATTAAATTTGTTTATTAAGTTGATTAGATGAGTCTCAAATTATTTATTTTATGATTCGCAAAATGGATAAAACGATTTGAAAGAATTACAAAGTCATACCAGAAGAAAGTTTGACAACACAACCTAAGTTAGTGGTATTAGACGTATGAATTCAATATAATAAATTTAAGACAAAAACAAAAATGTTGTCAATTTAGTGGTGAAACTTGAAGATGAAAAACAGATTGATTTCAAAATAGTAGTTATAGAACAACTAGTTGATGATCATTATGTTGATCCTAATGTCTTATATGATGTTATATCTTCATATTTAAGGATAAGTGAAAATAGCGTACTTGAAGTATCAAAAGATCGTGTTGTAACGACTCTATTTGTTCACAGATATATACTAGAAGGTCCGGTCGGCACCTCACAACATATACCATAAAACAAGCGGGGAAGTTACGTAGTGATACCAGAGTTGCGCATCTTCACTCATTGCATTCTAGCGGAAGCCTATAACACGAAGCTGAACTCACACATAGGAATGTCCACCACACATAAGCTCCACATTTATATACATAGCATAGGAATGTCCACATACAAAATAGTCGGCCTTATGACCTTACAAGTCCTTTACAACAGTGGCTATAAATATTGGCGCGCAGGCCAGCCACAGATAACCAAACATAGCATTTTCACTTAGCCTTCGAGGGCTAGAAGCAGCAGTAGCAGCAGCAGGAACTTCAGCCTTTATGCGTCATGCTTGGCTCACAAGCACCTGCACAGGGACAGCCCACCCAACGGTGGAAAACAGGCAACGGTCAGCATTCAGCTGACCAAATTATAACGACCTTACCCCTTTCCCGGGGGGGGTGGTATTCCTTCCCTGCAGGCATAACATTTCACAGGCAAACATGTATATCATACATTGTGCTCTCACGCACATACATTCCATCACAACCGTCAGTCACGCGGCCCGACGATCCGTGCACTAAGGGCACATTCTTGCTGTACCGGCGAACCAGTTGCCCACCACCGGTATCAGGATCGCAACCCAACGGTAAAACATTGAGCATTTTCTCCATGACGTGCAACCGAAGATTATAGTCTTAGTGAATCGGGATTGGCCCGTAGCCCCCATTGTATCACGGTGTGCATGCCTAAGACTCTCTCCATGCGCTCCAACAGACCGCACTTTTAGGTCTCACGTCGGACGGACATAACGCAGGTTGGATCATCCACCCCCATTGCTCAAATCACCTTGCCATCACGAGTACAACGTACTCACGGCTAAATCAAAGGCGTGGGTCGGTTTCCACCTTACCTGTTTGGCGTAAAGCCTGAGTGTTTTCCTGGGCACACCAGTACTTACTATCACACCCATTCATATCACAACATCAGAGGGTCTTTCCTGGCACAGCAGTACTTCTTGTTACTCCCTTCACAGGTACAACCCCGCAAATATCACCCATGAACATCAAGCATTACAAAGGGTATTTCCTGGACTGTCAATCAGTACTTCCAGCTACTCCCTTTCACAGGTATAACCCAATAGCACAAGCATCACAAGGTATTTCCTGGACTACCACTCCAGTACTTCCTGCTACTGCCCTTCACAGGTTTAACCCATCGACTTCTAAACTATATGTTTATCGCGGAGTCTTCTCCGGTGCGTAGATGCAACATCACCAATCCATACCAACCTGTCCAAATGGGCTTCGCACAACATGTCTATTCCGTACTCCTTTTCTAGATCTATATGCCAAATGATTGGGGATTTCCATGAATCAACCCAAGGGATTCCCATAACAAGACACCCTCTGGTGGAGGAATCTTATACACATGACAAAAAGGAAGCCTTCACATGGCTAGGAAGAAAAGTCGTTACCCTTGAAGACTGCTTCAGCGACATGAGCTCCTAGCTGGCTGGACAGAACCGCAACGGCTTTTCCTCCGCAACGCTAGCCTCGGAATTCTCGTCGGAACTCCGCAGCACCACCGGTAGCCGGCTCTCCTTCCACCTCCTCCTTCTTCCTCTCTCTAACTTGTATAAAGATAAAGACCAAAACTCAAATGAGAATTTCCTTCTCATCCACGACCTTAAGGAAGCAGGGAGGCACCCCAGCCATTGGATCCCAGCTGAAGATTTGGACGGCCACGATTTTGCCACAAAAGCATATTTTTTTGCCTGACACGGCCTGTGACACGCCGTGTCCCAGGCCGTGTACCTCAAGCGGTGCTCAAACGACTTATCCAATCAAGTACACGCCCATGCGACACGCCCGTGTCACCTAACACGCCTTCAGACACTCCCGTGTTTGTGGTCGTGTTTTCTAAGCTGCACAAAATCGAGATCAACCCGATCGGGACATGGCCAGTGACACGCCTGTGTCACAGGCCGCGTACCCCAAGACACACACGTGTCATGCCAGTGTTCACCAGGCCGCAAATGTCCTGGGCACATCCCGCAAAGGACACGACCTGTGACACGCCCGTGTCCAAGGCCGTGTGTCCAACACGGCAGCTGACACACCCAGCTCAATTTCGTCGAGCTGAAGTTCGTCGACCGCAGAGGATACGGCCTCTGACACGCCCGTGTCAGAGGGCGTGTGCCCTCATTCTTCGACAAACGGATTTTCGTCGAACACTCGGCGACTGCTAACCCGAGCAAGACACGCCCTGGGACACGCCCGTGTCCCAGGTCGTGTCACCCAATTTTTCCAACTCTGGAATTTAGGGTGTTACAACCCTCCCCTCCTTACAAAATTTCGTCCCCAAATTTGCACAAGGTAAGCAATTCAAACAGAAGGATTTTATTCCATAAGTGTTCAATACAACGTGACACGCACTACATAACAGTTACACAAAGAGCATAGCAAATTCTGCTCGCATGGTCTGCTCTCGCTCCCATATGAGTTCTTCACGGCCACAATTGTCCCCACCGGACTTTGACCATCCCGACCGTCTTGTTTCGCAACTGTTTCTCGGCACGATCCTCGATCCGCATGGGCCTAACTTTCATCGTTAGCCCATACTCCACCGGCACACGATCCTTCTCGATCACTTGAGCTGGATCCTTCATGGCTTTCTGCAGCACCGAGATGTGAAACACATCATGTAATCCACTCAAGTCTGCCCGAAAGAGCTAGCCGATATGCAGCTTCTCCCACTCGATCTAGTACTTCAAACAGACCCAGATACCGCGGGCTCAACTTTTTCAAACGTCGAATTCGGGACATGCCTTTGAAGGGTTTGATCTTCAAGTATACCCAATCACCCACCGCAAATTCCACATTCCGGTGCTTGGCGTTGTAGTATTTCACTTGACGATCCTGAGCTATCAGTAGTCGTTCCCGAATAGTGCGTATTGTCGAGTTTGCTTCATCGACTTCATTACGCCTATACAACTTGGATTCACCTGCTTTTACCCAAGCCAAAGGAGTACGACACTTCCGTCCATACAGAGCTTCATACAGTTCCATACCGATGCTCACTTGGTAGCTGTTATTGTAGGCAAACTCCACCATGTAGAGATGATCTTACCATCTCTTCCCAAAGTCCAGGGAGCACATCCGGAGCATATCCTCCACCGTTCTGTTGGTCCTTTCAGTTTGGCCATCTGTTGGAGGCTGAAAGGCCGTACTGATTGCCAATTGTGTACCCAACAGTTGATAGATTAGCCTCCAGTCACTCGATATGAACCGCCCATCACGATCACTTACGATGCTCTTAGGAATACCGTGTAGCCGTACAATCTGCTCAACATAAATCTTTGCCAAACTTTCCACAAAATCATCCCGTTTATTTGGAAGGAAGTGTGCCAGCTTCGTCAGCCGGTCGACAATCACCCAGATAGAATCATTTCTGCGCTGAGATCTCGACAACCCGTGCACGAAATTCATGGAAATATCGTTGAACTTCCATTTCGGAATCGACAATGACTTCAAGAAACCGCTAGGTTTCTGGCATTCCGCCTTCACCATAGCACAAGTCTGGCATTTGGCCACAATAATGAGCGACATCGTTCTTCAGTTCTAGCCACACAAAATAGCTTTTTCATGTCTCTGAACATCTTTGTGATCCCAGGGTGAATTGAGTACTTTGTGTAGTGCGCTTCATACATCAACTCTTCCCTCAATTTACCCAAACTTGGGACGCACAAATGACCATCTTTCCACAATTAGACCGTCATTCCAGGGGAATTTGCCCTCTGGCCCATCCTTGGCATAGCGTTGGAGACTCTCATCTAGCTCCGTTGCTCGTCAAACTCTGTCCGCAAGGTCACACTGCACCTCCGTACAGTTCAAACATGTATCGGCTGTAGCATTCTTGTCAACACAAAAAAATCTCTAACGCTTCCAACTCCTAGATTAGACGTTCATCGTGCCTCTGCAACCAGCTTGCTCTTGCCGGAGCTCTCCGACTCAAGGCATCCGCAACCACATTTCCCTTTCCAGGAGTATAATGGATCGCAAAGGTGTAGTCCCCGATGAACTCCAACCACCTTCGTTGTCGCATATTCAGGTCCTTCTGCTCCAACAAATACTTTAGGCACTTGTGGTTCGTATAGATCTCCACTTTCACGCCATAAAGATAGTGTCGCCACAACTTTAGTGCAAAGATCACCGCCGCTAACTCTAAGTCATGGATGGGATATAATTTCGCTCATGCACCTTCAGTTGGCGAGAGTCATATGCAATACTTTCTCATTTTGCAGAAGAATGCAGCCTAAGCCCGCTCCATGAAGCATCACTATAAATTTCAAATCCATCAGTACCACATGGCGATGTCAACACCGCCGTCGTGGACAACCGACACTTCAGCTCTTCAAATGCTTGCGCGCACTCCGGCGTCCAAACGAACTTCTGATCCTTTCTCGTCAGTGTGGTTAGAGGCAAAGCGATCCGTGAGAAGTTTGCAACAAATCTTCTATAGTAGCTTGCTAGTCCAAGGAAGCTCCTGACTTCAGCCACAGAAGACAACACTGGCCACTCCTATATGACCCTTATCTTCGTCGGATCCATTGTTATGCCCTCTCCGCTTACCACATGGCCCATAAAAGCCACCGACGATAGCCAAAACTCGCACTTCGAGAACTTGGCATAGAGATTTTTTTCTTCCTCAACGTCTGCAACACCAACCACAAGTGGTGCTCATGATCGTCTTTCGATTTCGAGTACACCAGAATATCATCAATGAACAAAATCACGAACATATCCAGGTACTCTCGGAATATTCGGTGCATCAAGTCCATAAATACTGATGGTGCATTGCACAACCCAAACAACATTACTGTAAACTCATAGTGCCTGTAACGTGTTCCAAATGCGGTTTGGGAATGTCACCTTCCCGAATCCTCAACTGGTAGTTACCAGACTCAAATCCAACTTCGAGTAAACGGTTGATCCCACCAGCTGATCGAACAACTCATCAATACGTGGAATCAGATACTTATTCTTCTCGGTCAGCTTGTTCAGTTCGCGGTAGTCAATATATAACCGCAAGCCGCGTCTTTCTTCTTCACAAACAAAACAGAGCGCTCCAAGGTGACATGCTTGGGCGTATATAACCCTGCTCCAATAACTCCTGTAATTGGACTTCAACTCCGTCATTTCCTTTAGTGCGATGTGATATGGCGAGCGAGCCGCAGGTTTCGCACCTGACACCAACTCGATTATGAAGTCAATCTCTCGCTGGGGTGGTAGCCCAGGGAGATCCTGGGAAACACATCTGCAAATTCCAATATAACCAGAACATTGCTCACACCGACCTTGGGCTCAACAACCTGAATCAGCGTGAAGTAGCACTCCGTGCCCTTCCGAACAGCCTTAACTACTTGGAGTGCAGACATCAATGTCCCGCCCATCCTCGCATCCCCGCGAACTTAGTCTCCTGCTCAGTATTCTGGCCCAACGTGATCTCCTTGGCATTACAATGAATCAAGGTATGTTGCTCCGCGAGCCAATTCATACCAAAGATCGCGTCGAATTCCGAGATCGGCAACACAAATGCAGTCAAATAGAAATCCGACTTTCTATTTGGAGCGCCACATCGCAAGCTCGATCTGCGAGCATCAACAACCATTCGACAACACCACCATGATGCTCTTTGTCTTCACACAACTAGGTATACCAAACCGCGTGATGAACTCTTTAGACAGAAAAAGAATGCGAAGCACTCGTATCAAATAATGCTTGCGTCAGCGTATCCGAATCATAGCAAAGCCTGTGACAATCATGTCACACACACAAGCGCATACAAATAGGCTATAAACACAACATGCGATACGCAAAGCAATACAATAACTTCACTCGTACCTGTGACGACATCACTCTGCTTAATGGCCTCCTGCAGGCCAAGATTGTAGACTCGGGGCTGCGCCTGCGAGGTAGAAGAATCCACGATGCCTTTCCTTTCTCGCATACGACGCTCCCGCCTTCTTTTCATTCTTTGGCGGTACCCGACAATCACGGGCTATATGCCCCACCCGTCCACATGTAAAGCACGTACGAGTCACCGACCTGAAGTGGTCCCCGACGTTGCTCCGATGCAACCGAAGAAGGAGCTTGTCCAGCCGACTTGGACCTCTTGCCCCATTTCTTCTTATAACACGATTTCCCAGGTCGGGGCACCTTAACTCCGGCTTTGTCAAAGCAAGGCCCGCTTCCCATGCACCTCTTCATATCCTTTTCCAGCGCGCACGCAGTGTCGACCAACACCTGGAAGCCATGGTTCACAGAACTAGAGAGCAGGAATCATAACTCATCCCTCAGTCCTTCATATAACGTATTCATCTTCCTCTACTCATCCGCAAATATTGAACCCGCATATCATCCAACCTCGTGATTCATGCAAGTACGCTAAACACTGCCTTCCCCTTGCGTCAGCCTTTGGAACTCATTCTCCATGGTAATACGCTGTGTGCCAGGAGGTGCTTTGTTAGGAAGAGTCGAGAGAATTCTTCCATTACACTTGTGTTAACGGTCAACCGCTAAGTGGTGTAGTCCATCTCATCCCACAATAAACGAGCCTCTCCTTCCAGCAAGAAGGTGGCTAAGGTGACCTTCTGATGTTCCCCCGTTCCGATCGCTGTCATAATCCGCTTGACGCGCGACAACTAGTCCTTAGCTTGCGTAGGGGATCCCAGCTTGTAAACGTAGGCGGGTTGAAACTCATGAACTGTTTTAACTGCTTCTTAGCTACTCCAGGATCCACAGCCGCTACAAGTCTAGCCTCGCCACAACCTATTCTAGCCTCAATGCCGGCTGTACCTACCCTTGCGCCTGCCCAATCGGCAGTGCTTGGATCATAGCAAACAAAGCCTCAGCAACTATTCACACAGTTTTCACAGAAGGTGGAGGTGTAGGCACCTCAGCTGGTGTCGTACTTTCATCAGAACGTTGGGGCTCTGATTGCCCCGCACCACTCTGGGTCACCAATAGGTGAACAAGACACACACACATTAGCGACCGCACATAAGCAATCAAACAAGATAGGAACGCGCAGGTTCCTCAAACACATGTATTTGCATTACTAAAGTGGACATTCACGAGTCATTAGTGTTGGGTACATTAGAAAATGTGTACCAGATTTGAAGAAGCCTCACCCTACTCAATGATATACATCAGGTGTATTTGATGTTGTTTTGAGTTTATATGTGCAGGTTAAGTAAATGCAGGAATGCAGAAAAATTTCTAAGTCCATGTGTCGACACCAGAAGAAGCTATGTCGACACTTATGAAGGCTGTGTCGACGCTGGAGAAAAGCTGTGTAGACACTTGGAGTTAATTGTGTCGATACTTGGAAAGGCTGTGTCGATACCTGAAGAAACTAAGTCGACATACAGAGGCAGTGTCGACTCACAGAGAAGTTTAGTCGACATCAGCTGTGTCGACATGCAGAGACAGTGTCGACACACAGTGAAGCATTGTCGATATCAACTGTGTCGACACCAAGAGGCAGTGTCGACACACATGAATACTTAGTCGACATCAACTGTGTCGACATACAGGACTTGTGTCGTCCACACTGCAGAGTTCAACAAAGTTAAAGAAAAGAAGTAACTGTGTCAACACACAGGACTTGTGTCGACACACTGCAGAGATTCAACAAAGTTAAAGAGAAGTGATTGTGTCGACACACAGAATCAGTGTCGACACATTCTACAGATGCAGTGTCGAGAAGCAGTATCAACAAAAAGGAGATGTGTCGACACCCCAAGGCATGTGTCGACACTTAGTTCACTTGTGTCGACACTTAGTCTACTTGTGTCGACACATGATGAAGTTCAGTCTACGACACTTTCAGACAGACAGTATTTCAAGAATTGACTGGATGACTTGACAGATGCCATTTCTAACGGTCTACTGCAACTGTCAAAGCTGTCAGAAGTTTGTTAGAAACGGATCAGCCGGTTACCATGGAGAAAGTCTATATAAGGCATTCTCCTTCAACAGATAATGCGATTGAAGGATCGAATAGCGAAGAAAGAGAACTGATAGAAGTAATAATACAGAAGATTTTCGTCAGAAGATTTAAGAAGAAGTTGGAGAGAGGGAGCTCCATCCACTGAAGTGCAGTTGCTG
>CM077165.1:148619942-148665589 GCA_039583875.1 Platanthera guangdongensis
TGACACGCCCGTGACGAATGACACAGGCCCGTTTCAGGTTGAACACGCCTGGGCTCTAGGCCGTGTGTCCCCCGACGCAAATCGGCCAACACCCGAGTAGGACACGGCCTGGGACACGCGCGTGTCTTCAGGTCGTGTTCGCTGTTCGACGACCGTCGACTGCAAACTCGTCGACCACACGACCATCGCCTAATCGGATCTCGACATGCCCTGGGACACGCCCATGTCCATGGGCGTGTGACCTTACCAAGTCCCAGACCCTTGCTCAAAACGCCTCCCGTCGCTTCTTTTGAGTTTATGGGCATTACAAATCATTGAAAAATAATAAACAATTGATGACAAGGCTTTTTTAAGTGGAAACCCAGAAAGGTGAAAAACAGACATGGTTGGATCTATGCCGGGCCAAAATCTACTATTTCGTTGGTTTACAATAGTTGAGTTTCTTCGAAGGGTGACATGCCACATCTCCGTTACAATGCTTTAAGTACACAAACCGATAAAAAATAAACTAAGTCCACATGCTCTGACAAGAGGAGCCCATGGAGCTAAGGAGTCACTAAAACTTTGGGGATGGATGAGACGTTTTCTTGAAAAATGGTGTTAAGCTCCAAGCAAGCGTAGAACACTTCACGCTCGACGACCTAAGAGGAATGCAGAACGAAATTCGAGCGCGGAAAGATCTAAGTCTCACGTACAATGTCGAAAACGTCAGAACTCTCTCAATATCTAGAGTAGTCTTATCTTCAAATGAACACAGAGGCGTATTTCAAGTTTTCTGAATAACATGCTGGTAATTGTGTGGGTCAGATTTGTGCTAATGAATGATATCGCTCCATTACGGTCACATGGATCCACAATTTTCATTCCAGGAAATGAAAGGCGTGCCCCTGAGGCATCATCACTCACGAGGGCGCGCTAGAAGTGCGCGAGCGAGCTGGGTGCACACGCTACACAGCATGCTTCACAGGTGAGCTGCGCACGGGTGCAGGGAGCGTCCACGTGTGTGTTGTGCGGGGTGCAGTGCACATGCATGGGAGCACAAATGCTGGGGCCCGTGGGATCCCGCGCTGTGCAGGCGTGTTGGGAGCGCGATGCGCTTGCATGCTTCACGGGGTGCGCTGCGCACGAGCGCATACATGGAGCGCCTGCTCATGTCTGCACATGTGTTGCGCGCGCGGCCGTGCGCGAGTGTGGGAGCTGGTGCAAAGCGGGCAGGCTGCATGCGTGTTGCGCTTGCGTGCCCCTCCATGCACGGGTGCTTAGTTTCTTTGGCTTGGCTCGGGAACCCATGATGAATTCTATCAATATTTTTCTAGTTTATGTAAGAGTGTATTTTTCGAGTTGATAAATTTTATATTGCTCGCACTATCACAAATTTATAACAATTATATCACATCGCTATTTTGCTAAATGGATATTTCTTTTGAAAACTCTGCAAATATAGACTATATAAATAGATCTCAATTTCCATCAACTAGTTTTCAACATATGCATTTACAAAACTTTATTTACAACAATTCATTGTACCACCGCTGCCGCTCTTCCAAATGAAGCCCAAGGCGCGGTGATGGCAGGAGCGGCCGGCGGGTGTAAAGATGCAGTTGGGACTGGTTGGGGAGAGGAAGGGCTGGAAACATCGCTTTTAGGGTCTTTTCTGCTATCTGGTGGGAGCAGAGTAAACACCGCCAGACACCATTTGATTTTCCGCTATCCGGTGACGTTAGCTCCAGACATGGGCGTAAAAACACCCTACCAAACGAAGGCTATATGCTCGGCCAAGAGATCCAAAATGACCTTCTAGAACATCCCGCCGACAGTCCCAAAAATTTCGCGCTTTGAGCATCTCCAACCGTACTTTATTCTTCATTTTTGTAGGAAATTTTCACGTTTTTTTGAAATATATAATGTTTATTTTATTTTAGTTATACAATTAAATTTTAAACAAAAATAGATTAAAAATTAATATAATATAATATTTTAAAATTATTTATATTTTAAAATTGTTTAAATAATACTAAAAAATTCATGTTCTTCAAATATAAAGAACATGACGAAGTTAGTTTTTCATGTTCTTTATATTTGAAAACATAGTACAAGATCTCTAAACATAGAGATTCTCATCGAAATGGCTGTAAGCGAGATCCTAAACTGCACTGTTTTGAGTGTTTTCAGATGAATTTCATGTGAAGCGTGGGAATATGGCAAGAAAAAAAGTCAACGAGCAAATAATAATCTGACACGAGTTCTATAATAATTCTTTTTATTAGTGTAGTAATTTATAAATGAACTTTATAAATGAAATTATGATCGCAACGCCTACCAAGTAGTTCCAACCTTCTCACGACACCTGTCCAAATATCAGTGGCGGCGCTTTGCTACGCATGACTTTTTGCTGAAGAGGCGATTACTCCTCCTAAGTTCTATTTTAATTAATATTAATGGAAGGCCTAAACAGTATTAGTCCGCCGCTTATTTAAACACTGTTTAGGCCCTTCTCTTCTCCACGAGAGTGAGCGATCCACCATTGAATCCACCTTCGGTGAGTTGAGCGTCAAAAAGCTTAAGCAATTTGTCATCTTCTCCGAGAAAGTTTCAAGAGGAAATCTGTGGCTTTTCTCTCTGTTGTCTTCCAAGTTTTGTTGTTCTGTTTTGGAGTTTATTCATCTCAGCGAGGAAGGGTTTATTTTTCTTCTCTTCTCAGCAATTAAAAGGAGGTAACTTTTTTTACTACCTCTTACCTTATCATCTTCTTCTCCTCGATCTTTCTTGCTGGCTTTCTGTTTGATTTTTTTGCTTCTAATTTCTTTCTCCAAGCTTTTCCATGGCTGGATCTATATATATGTATAATAGTAGACCAGTTTTCACCACAAATCCCATAATAAGGGAAGAGTTAATGGAAGCACTTGAGCCTTTTATCAAAGATGCTTCATCTCCCTCTTCTCCTCCTCCTTTTCCCTCCTCTTATTTATGTAAGAACCTTTCCTTTGTTCCCTCCCCTGTTTCTCTTGCACACCTACCTTCCTCTGTTTCCTCTCACAGCTTCTTCTCCTCTGCTCCTTTTCCCCAAAATTCAACCTTTGGTTGTTCTTTACCAAGTATGTCGATCACCGGCGATGAATTTCCGAGCACGCATCAGTCGATCGGTCTCACCCAACTCGGTTCAGTACAGATACAGCAGATCCAGGCACAGCTCCAGCTCCGGCACCAGCGATTCCTCGCCCCGCGGCCTCAGCCCATGAAGTTCGGCGGCGCTGCTACTAAGCTCTACCGCGGCGTGCGGCAGCGACACTGGGGTAAGTGGGTGGCTGAGATCCGCCTCCCGAAGAACCGCTCCCGCCTTTGGCTCGGCACCTTCGACACGGCAGAGGAGGCCGCCATGGCATACGACAGAGCCGCCTTCCGTCTCCGCGGCGAATTCGCCCGCCTCAACTTCCCCCATAACCGCCACACCGTCTGCGGCGGCGAGCTCCATTCCTCCGTCAGCGCAAAACTGGACGCCATTTGCGAGAGCCTTGCGGGCTCTCAGAAGCTGGGGAGCTCCTCGCCGCCGGCCGCCGCAGTCACAGCCAGCTTGGAGGACAACAAATCGGAGGTGTCATCGGAAGGGGAGCAGTCCTCTGCATCCTCCCCTGTTTCGGATATGAAGAATCTGGATTTCACAGAGGTTCCATGGGACGAATCAGAGAAATTCGTGCTGACAAAGTATCCGTCTTGGGAGATCGATTGGGATTCTATACTATCGTAGTTGTTTCTTATGCCTGTGTTCTTCGTTTGCTCGTCCCCTGTTTCACTTCAGTTTGCTGCTGGAGTTCTTAGAACAGTACTGCACTACTGCTGCTGCAGATGGAATTTTTAACATCTGCAGGGCCGGTAATGGCGTATTTAGTTGTTAGATCTACTCCTGGTTTGCTGGCTATTTTTCGTGGCATTATCAGCGAGGAAGACGACGATCTGTATAAGATTGTAATTATTGTTTTATTAATTAATGATTGTATTAGTTTTATTGAACAAACTGTTTGATTAATTTGAGATTGTTATTACTTATTACTCACAAGCATGCTTAATTTTGAAGGAGAAGCTTCTAGAAGTTTTAGAACCCAACTATAAATCCTAAAATCAGTTGGTCCTACCGTTTGGCAGGGCGGTGACTGTCGTGAGTGCGGTGGTTATTAACATTCCTTCATCAATGCTCAAATTAGTCTTCTTTTAATGATAGCGGGTATAATCGTTGTGATGTCAAACATATATTCTATGACGGTAGTGTTTTTTTTCAAACTCACCTGAAAAAAAGCACGATACCAAACGGAAGTGCAAAATTATGAGTTTTCTTCGTAAAGTTATAGCGTCAAGCCGACTTTCCTCGAATTTAGGATAGAGTTAGAATATTTGATTTATAATTTTAAGAACCCAAACTCAATCATAATCTAACATTCACAAGTTACATTTGATTGCTTGGAGCTGGGAATTTTTAATTAATATTAAATTTGTTTATTAAGCTGATCAGATGAGTCTCGAATTATTTATTTTATGACTCACAAAATGGATAAAACGATTTAAAAGAATTGCAAAGTCATAACAGAAGAAAGTTTGACAACACAACATAAGTTAGTGATATTAGACGTATGAATTCAATATAATAAATTTTAGATAACAAAAAAGTTGTCAATTTAGTGGTGAAACTTGAAGATGAAAAAACAGATTCTTTCAAAATAGTAGTTATAGAAGAACTAGTTGATGATCCATATGTTGATCCTAATGTCTTATATGATGATATATTTTCATATTTAAGGATAAGTGAAAGGAGCGTACTTCAAGTATCAAAAGATCGTGCACCCATAAATAAGAAATCTTGGTGGTGGAAAGAGAAATGCAAGACAAAGTGAGGGCAAATATGGCCACTTATAAATCACTTTATGATTGTGTGAATAATGAAAACTTAGTCCGGTATAAAAATACTAAAAAAGTTAAATATGCAGTAAGTAAAATAAGAAGTCAAACATATGAATAATTTTATAAGCAATTATATACTAAAGATGAAGAGTATGTCACATATAAAATTGCTCGGGCTAGATAAATGAAGACAAGAGATTTAAGTCAAGTAAAATACATAAAAGATGAAATAAGCACAGTTTTGACAGATGACATTGATATTAAAGAGCGATAAAAAGATACTTTTATCAATTATATAATGAAACAAAAGACAATGAATTGAACTTGAAAGAGTTAAGTAAATCAGAGTAGTATATGAACATAACGTTTTATCATAAAATTCAAGTGTCATAGGTAAATGATGCTGTAAAAGTTGAAAAATGGAAAGACGATTGAGCCAGACGTTATACCTATCAAAGTATAAAATTATCTAGGTAATGAATGAATTTCGCGGCTTAAATATTTTTTCAATAAGATACTGAAGTCAAAATGGATATCAGACCAATGAAGAAAAAGTATTTTAGTACATTTGTATAAGAATAAAAGAGATATACAAAATTATGCTAATTATAGATGAATTAAATTGACGAGCCATCTCAGGAAACTATGTGAACGAGTAATAAAAAAAAGAGTAAAACGGAGACAAACATTTCAGAAAATCAATTTGGATTCATGTGAGGACGGTTGACCATGGAAGCTATAAATCTCTTGATGAGACTCATTGATAACTACCGAGAAAGAAAACAAGATTTTCATATGCTGTTCATCGATCTTGAGAAGGCTCATGATAGAGTTCCAAGAGAGATCTTATTCAGAGTCTTAGAAAAGAAAGGTGTAAATGTATCATACATTGACATAATAAAAAATATGTATATAATTTTTGTGACAACGGTGAGGACACCTGCAGGATTAACACAGGAATTCCCTATCATTGTTGGCTTACATCAAGGTTCAACCTTAAGCTCTTATCTCTTTACCCTTATCTTAGATGAGATCACGAGATATATCAACATGTAATACCCATTGTTTGCGGATGATATTGTATAGGTCGATGAGACGCGCGAGGGTGTAAATGCAAAACTTGTATAATACCTTAAGCTCTTATCTCTTTACCCTTAACACATGAATTCCCTATCACTGTTGCCCGCGTGTGCCTATGCGGGAGCACCCACGCGCCATCATGCTTGTGTCCCTGCGCGCGCGTGCATGCTCGCGCATGACCAATCCCGCTCACGCCCATGCACGACTCCGCGCACGCATCCGCACGCACCCTCGCGACTGCGGGTGCGACAACTTCCTTCTTCGGGAACGTTCATCGCCTCTCCTCCACCATAGTATATTCTAACATTTTTACCCGAGTTTGCCGGGCGCTACGCTCGCCATCTCAAGTCCTTCATCGTTCGCCATCGTCGCCTCCATAAAAAATGAGCAGAGAAAGTGTTGGGTACATTGGTCAAATGTACCTGATTTGAAGAAGCCTCACCTAACTCAATGATATACATCATAATGTATTTGATGTTTGTTTGAGTTACTTGTGCAGGATAGGTATTCACTGGACTGAAGCTAAAAGTTTCTAAGTCCATGTGTCGACACCCAGAGGGAAAGTGTCGACACTTGAGAAAGCTTGTGTCGACACCCAGACAAGCAGTGTCGACACTTGGAGTCATTGTGTCGACACCTGGGATGAAGAGTCGACACCAGACAGAAAGTGTCGACACTTGGAGCTGTGTCGACACTCAGTGAAGAAGTATGCAGAAAAGCTGTGTCGACACTTAGCAGAAGTGTCGACACCTAGAAGAGCTGAGTCTACATCAGAAAGTGTCGACACTTGGAGTTGTGTCGACACTCAGCAAAATTCTGCAGAGACTAAGGACAAGTGTCGACACTCAACACAATGTGTCGACACTCAATCAGCAGAGTCAACATATGAAGAATGTGTCGACACTCAGCACAATGTGTCGACACACAAACAGGAGAGTCAGCACTTGAAGTAAGTGTCGACACCCAGCACAATGTGTCGACACTTAGCTAAAGACTCTACACTTGAAGAAAGTGTCGACACAAGGAGCTGTGTCGACACTTAGCAAAGAACAGAAAAGTTTACAAAATATTCTAAGTACAAGTGTCGACACTAAGAGAATGTGTCGACACTCAGCTGAAGAAACAAAATTGAAGACTTGTGTCGACACCAAGAAGCAATGTCGACACTTGACAGTTTCAACACATGAAGATGTGTCGACACAAAGGAGATGTGTCGACACTTAGAAGAATACTACAAGATACAGAAGATCAAGTACTTGTGTCGACACTTAATTTCAGTGTCGACACTTGAAGAAGAGTCTGTGTCGAGACATACAAGGAGTTGTGTCGACACCTTATAGACTTGTGTCGACACTTACACAACATGTGTCGACACTTGGTCTATAAGTGTCGACACTTAAGAACAGAAAGTCTCGACACTATCTGACAGTTAGAGAATTTCAAGAAGTGACTGGTTGACATGACAGCTGCCGATCCAGCCGGTCTACAGCAACTGTCAGGGAAGTCAGAAGACTGTTTTGAACCGGACCAGCCGGTTACCTTGAAGAATGCCTATAAATAGGCACCCTCAGTTTACAGAAGGAGGAGTCACTGTTGGGATTACAAGTTGTAATAGTTGTTGTTGTTACAAGTTGTTGAAGCCATTTTTGAAGTGATTGATCAGATTATTCAAGTAATCAGAAAAGTGATACACAGAGGATCAACACAAGAAGATCTGGCAGTCCAACTGCAGATCTAAGAAGTTGGAGAGAGAGAGCTCCAATCAAGAATTCAGTCTTTGGAACTAAGGCTGTGAAGAAGGTTTCAGAATCATCTGGATCTCAAGAAGCAGAGGTCAAGGATCAACTGCAGAGGATTCAGACTAATTCAGTTCTACTCAAGAAGCTTTGAAGGAAGCTAAGTCAGTTTGGATCTAGCTGAGTTCTTCCAAGAACTCTTCAAGAAACTCTCAACTCCTCTCTTATTTTCTGAGTTGTAGAGTTAGTTATTGTAATTCAATTTTAACTTGTAGGATCCATTGGATCTGAGTGAATTGTAAGCCTATAATATAAAGGCTGAGGGTAGGGCTTGGTTGCCTGAGTGTAGGAGTTGAAGAACTCTGAGTGTAGGCCTTAATTGGCTGAGTGTAGGCCTGGGTGGCTGAGTGTAGGCCTTGGTGGCTGAGTGTAAGGCTTTGGGCCTGAGGTGTAGGAACCTAGTTGGGTTCTGAGATAGTGGAGAAGTTTGGCCGAATCTAGTACACTGCTAGATAGGCGAAGGGGGAAAGTGGATGTACCCAAAGATTGGGGAACCACTATAAATTTGTGTGTCTGCTGTGCTGTGCTGTGGATTGGCAGTTTATATTTTGTTATTGCTGTTAGCTGTAGAAATCTGTGAGATAACTGTTTTGCTGCAAACAAAGTCTTAAAAAGGTTTAGGTCACCTATTCACCCCCCCTCTAGGTGTTTAGGTACCATAATCTTTCAAGTGGTATCAGAGGGAGGTTCCTCAAAAAGGACTAACTGTCTGAGGAGATCCAGTTTGGCAGATTCAGTGTAAAGTCAGAACACAGTTTCAAGAAAATCAAGAAACATGGGTTCTTCAGAGAATCACAAGGAATTGGGTTCAATGAAACTGCCCATATGCAGAAAAGAGATCTTTGGGATCTGGAAAGAGAGGGTAAGGCTATTCATGGAAGCCTCTGACCCTAGGATCTACATCACAGTAAAAGAAGGGCCTTATGTGCCAATGAAAATTTCAGTATTGGATGCAAATCAGAGGACTCCAAAGGATTTCTCTGAGATGACCAAGGATGAAATTGTCCTAGCCACTATGGACAAGAGGGCACAAAACATAATAGTGAGTGCCATTGATGATGCAACTTTTCAGAACTTAATTCACTGTAAAACAGCAAAAGAAATGTGGGATACCCTCATTGTCTATATGGAAGGTTCTGAAGAAGTTAGGCAAGATAGAAAGTCCTTGCTTAATCAAGAGTATGAGAGCTTTAGGCAAGGAAGAGGAGATAGCATCACTGAATGCTACAAGAAGTTCTATAGAATTGTTAATGAACTCATGTCCTATGGAAGAGAGTTCACTAACTATGAATTGAATGATAAGTTCTTAAGGTCCCTAACCAAAGATTGGGACACCAAGATCTGTGCCATCAGAGAAATGGCAAAGTTGGGAGAAATTCCTCCTCCCACACTGTTTGGCAAGTTGCTGTCTTATGAGATGCAGCTGTCAGTGAGAAAAGAGGAGGAAAAATCAACAAGGACTGAGCACAGGGAAAGGACTGTTGCCTTCAAGTCAGAAGTACCTAGAAAGGGCAGGACTAAGTCATCAACTCCTCCTCCAGAGGTAGTTGAATCAGAATCTGATGAGTCTGTTAGCACAAAGTCTACAAGCAGTGAAAGTGATGAAGACTTTGCTGCATTCACCAGACATTTTCAGAAATTCCTGAAGAAGAAACAGTGGAGGTCCAGACCTTCATTTTCCAAAGGGAAAGAAGTCCAGTATCAGGAGAAGAAGCCTTCAAAGAAGGACAAGAAAAAGACAAAGACTAGCAAGGCAACTGGTTCTAAGATAGTGTGTTACTGCTGCAATAGACAGGGTCATGTTATTGCAGATTGTCCTGAGAGAAGAAAAGAATCCAGTGACAAAAAGAAGACTCACTTCAAAGGAAAGAAGGAGAAGTCCTTTGTTGCAAAGAATGAGAAGACTCTTTCAGACATTTCTTCTTCAGACACTGAGACAGATGCTGAAGCCTACATAGGGCTATTTGCTGAAGAAGAAGAAGAGTTTATGCAGATCATGGAATCAATCTATGAACAAGAAGAGTGTCAGTGCCAAGGACTGATGGCATTGACTGAAAGTACCAAAATCCTGGAGCAGCCAGGACCTAGTCAGGTACAAAGTCCAACTCAAAGTTCAGATTCCAGTTCTAGTTCAGAGTCAGATTCATTTTCATCAAGTGATGGAAGTGTTTCTGAATCTGAGGGAGATATTCATCAGCTCTTAGATGAATATAAAGTACTGTTGCAAGCCTATAAGAAAAGCAAGACCCTAGCCAAAAGTCAGGCAAAGGAGATTGCTGATCTCAAGGCAGCTGCAACAGATTTTGAGAAGGAATTTGATCAAAAGCTCAATGAGGTAGCCAGGCTGAAACACATTACTGTGATTCAGATGGGAACTATCACCTATAAAAATGATCAAATTAAGTTACTGGAGATCAATCTCCAGAAGGAAAGAGAGCTAGTTGCTAGGTTTTCAAAACCTAAATCAGTGCTACCCTTGATTGATGAATTTGTTCATCATAAAGGAAAGGCTGGATTGGGTTTTATTAAACCAGCTAGGACTGTTCAGGATCAGTCCAAGTCCAAGGGCAAAGCCCCAACATTCAATAAGCCTGCTGTAGTCAAGACAGCCAAGTCTGTACCTAAGCAAAGGTACAACAAGTTTGAATGCTGGTGCTGTGGCAAAGTTGGCCACTTTGCCTTGGACTGTTGGCACAATGCAAGTGCCAATAGGAGTAGCAAGCTACCTAGTGGAAAGCCAGTAGGTAGTTTTGTCAAGTTGCAAACTAACAATCACCAAGGACCCAAGTTTACTTTGGGTTCTAAGGTTCATTAATTTGTTTTGCAGGTGAATCCAAGTGGCCATACCCCAACATGGTACTTGGATAGTGGATGTTCCAGACATATGACTGGAACAAGGGGACTACTGAAGGACTACATTCCAATCAAAAATGGTCCTAAAGTGACCTTTGGTGGTTCTGAAAAAGGAATCATCAAAGGGTTTGGTAACATCTCTTCAAACCTTGTTACCATTACTCAAGTGGTTTATGTTAAAGGGTTGAAACACAACCTCATTAGTATAAGTCAGTTAAGTGATGTAGGGTATGACATCTCATTTGTTAAAAATGGTTGTCATATCAAGAGGTCAAGTGATCAAGAGATCATTTTGACAGGATATAGAAAGAGGAATGTCTACTGTTTAGACATTATGATTGAGAACAATGGTTCTCCTGTCTGTCTTGTAGCTGATGAGACAATCTCTCATTGTGTCAAGTGGCACAAGAGGCTAGCTCATCTTAACTACAAGACTATTAGCAAACTCTTTAGCAAAGAGTTAGTGAGGAATGGTCCTCAAGTTAAGTGTGTCAAAGATGGCATTTGCTCAGCTTGTCAAAAGGGCAAGCAGACTAAATCCACCTTTAGAAGCTTAGACAACAAAGATGCTGTGAGGTGTTTATACCTCTTGCATATGGATCTATTTGGTCCAATGCCAGTTCACAGCTTAGGTAGGAAGGTCTATACCTTTGTAGTTGTTGATGACTACTCAAGGTTTTCCTGGGTGTTCTTCTTAAGGCAGAAATCTGAAACACCTAGTGTCTTCTATAGCTTTGTTAAGCAAATTCAGAATGAATTGAACTGTACAGTGGTCAAAATTAGAAGTGACCATGGTACTGAGTTTCAGTCTGAAAGCATGACAAAACTGTGTGAAGATTTTGGGATATTTCAAGAATTCTCTTCACCTAGAACACCTCAGCAAAATGGCATTGCTGAAAGGAAGAATAGGACCTTGATAGAGGCTGGTAGGACCCTATTAAGTGATTCATCACTGCCAGAGTATTTCTGGGCTGAAGCAGTTAACACTGCATGCCATGTGATAAATAGGGCTACCATCACTAAAAGGTTAAACAAGACCCCCTATGAAGTTGTGAAAGGCAGGAAACCAAACCTATCCTATTTTAGGATCTTTGGTTGTAAATGCTTCATACTTAACAATGGAAGTCTTACTTAACTAAGTTTGCTTGCCAAGTCCCAAGAGGGAGTGTTTGTTGGGTACAGCAATAATAGTAAGGCTTATAGAGTCTACAACTTGACTACACAAGTTGTAGAGGAGTCTGTGCATGTAGTTTTTGATGAGACAAAACTTATTAACAATGAGTTGTCTAGTAGTGTGTGCAGCCCCACAGGTCTTACTAAGAAGATGGACAAGCTAACCATAGAAGATGTACCTGCTGCAAGACAGCAAGTAGAAGAAGATGGCTTATGTCCAGGGGGAGAACTACATGTACCAGGAGCTGAAGAAGTACAAGGAACTCAGCATGATGAAGATGCTGTAGAAGTACAACCAGAAGTAAGGATGCCTCCAGCCAACAGACATCTAAGAGATCATCCAGTAGAGCTGATTATTGGAGATCCAAGACAAGGTGTTCAGACAAGGAGCAGAAATCAGAATGCTGTAGTATATTCAAGTTTTCTGTCTCAAATAGAACCAAAGAAATTTGAAGAAGCTATACAAGATCCACAGTGGACTGAAGCAATGCAGGAAGAGCTTAATCAGTTCAAAAGGTGCAAGGTTTGGGACCTGGTTCCTAAACCTAAAGATCACAATGTGATAGGAACAAAGTGGATCTATAGAAATAAGTTAGATGAACAAGGAGTTCATCATTAAGAATAAAGCAAGACTGGTTGCAAAAGGATATAGGCAAGAAGAAGGTATTGATTTTGATCAAACCTTTGCTCCAGTAGCCAGACTGGAAGCCATAAGGATGTTCTTGGCCTATGCAACCTATCAAGGATTCAAGGTATACCAAATGGATGTGAAGTCAGCATTCCTAAATGGTAATTTGAAAGAAGAAGTCTATGTGGAGCAGCCTGCAGGTTTTGTTGATCCAACTCTACCTCATTATGTCTATAGACTTAGGAAAGCATTATATGGGTTAAAACAAGCACCTAGAGCTTGGTATGAAACCCTATCTAGTTTCCTCATTGAGAACAAGTTCTCAAGGGGGAAAATAGATAAGACTCTATTCCTTAGGGAATCTAGAGGCAAAGTCATACTTGTCCAAATATATGTAGATGACATTATATTTGGGTCTACTGAAAGTAGCCTTTGCAAAAAGTTTGCAAAGCTTATGCAAAGTCAATTTGAGATGAGTAGTATGGGAGAACTAAAGTTTTTCTTGGGTCTCCAAGTTAAACAGACTGAAAGTGGTCTATCCATATGTCAGTCCAAGTTCACCCTAGAACTCATAAGGAAGTATGGTATGGATTCATCCAGTACCATGAAGACTCCTATGGGGTCAAGTATGTCTCTGAGCAAGGATGATGCAGGGAAACCTGTAGATGAAACCTTGTATAGAGGGATAGTTGGCTCCCTACTATACTTGACTGCAAGTAGGCCTGACATTATGTATGCTACATGTGTTTGTGCCAGGTATCAAGCCTGCCCTAAAGAGTCTCACTTGACTGCAGTCAAGAGAATCTTGAGATATCTAAAGGGCACACCTTATCTAGGCCTCTGGTACCCTAGGAATGGAGATTTTGATCTAACAGGCTATTCAGATGCAGACTTTGCAGGATGCAAAGAAGATAGAAAGAGCACAACTGGAACCTGTCAATTCCTAGGTGGAAGACTCATTTCATGGAGTAGTAAGAAGCAAACCAGTGTGGCTATCTCCACAGCTGAGTCAGAATATGTAGCTGCAGGAAGTTGCTGTGCTCAACTTCTGTGGATTCAACATCAGCTAGAAGACTATGGATTTCAGGTAAGTAGAACTCCACTTCTCTGTGATTCTACAAGTGCTATTTCAATAGCTAATAATCCTGTATCACATAGTAGAACTAAACATATTGAGATTAAATATCACTTTCTTAGGGAGCATGTAGAAAGAAATGATATTGCACTTGAATATGTTAAAACTGATAATCAGATAGCTGATATGTTTACTAAGCCTTTAGAAGAAGCTAAGTTCAATAGGTTCAAAATTGAACTAGGTATGATAAACTTAGACTAAGTTTACAGAACTAAAAATTGGCTAAGTAAAAAGGTGTCGACACATAGACAAGTCTATGTCGACACAGAATAGTAAGTGTCGACACTTCAGGAAAATGGTGTCGACACATCTAGGAAGTTGGTGTCGACACTTCAGAATGTTAGTGTCGACACATGTCGAGTTGGTGTCGACACATCCAATAAGGTGTCGACACTTAAGTTTTACTCAGAATTTTCTAAGTAACGTCTCGACCACATGTCGAGTAATGTGGTGTCGACACATAACCAAGTGTCGACACATAAAATCTGTTGACTAAACTTGTGTCGACACATGAGTGTCGAGACATTATAAGTCCAGTGTCGACACTTATTGCCAGTGTCGACACATCTTTAGTAATCCATCCCGCCTGTTCGTCTTCAAACCAGAAAGGTATAAATAGGATTCTGTCTTTGTTTGTCGACACGCTTTCAGAGTTTCGAGACCAAACTACTGTGTCGACATTTCTCTTTTCTAAAGACTAATTCTACAAACCCTAATGGCTCCCAAGCTCGAGGAGAACGTCAATGAAGGCTATGAACTGGTTCGTGGCGCGTTCGACAATGGCGATCAAGAAATCAAATCGGTGGTAACCCTAGTCACCGATTCTGGATTGGAGTACCTGGTTTCAGAACCAACCAAAATATGGAAGAAGGAAGTTCTCGAATTCCTTACTGGAGCTTCTGTAGATGACTCAGGTCACAAAATCAAATCAAGAGTGCATGGCACCAAGGTCAAGATTTCACCCAAAACTCTAAGAAAGGTACTTCAGCTACCTAGAATTCAAGCAGAAGAGGAAGTGACTACATTTAAGACCAGGGAAGCACTTACCTGGTGTGGTCTTGACTCTAAGATGAAAATAGGTTCTGTCTTTAACAGAAAAGGCATGAACATTCAAGGAAAGTTTCTGTCAGAAATAGTGGGAAAGGTTATCCTCAGTAAACCTGGAGGGCATGACAGGGTGTCAGCCTCCATGTTCAATGTCATGACCAGAATCATCTTAAACCTAAAAACAGATTGGTCAATGGTTATCTTTGAGAAGATAAAGGAAAGTCTGAAGAAGCCCAATCTGGGCAGGATACTTAGTCTCTACCTGGCTGGTACAATACCAGAGGTAATGAGCACTGCTGCAGGTAGCAAAATCAACCACATGAGAAAGATGGACATGAGGATCTTCTCAAGGTGGGAAAGGGTGCTGTCAAAGGAACTGTCCACCCCTGAGAAGCAAGTTTCTAAGAAAGATTCACCTCCAAAGAAGAAGAGGAAGATAGCTCCTGTGACACAGGAGTCCTCCAGCAGTTCAGGTAGTGAAGAACAAGTTGTTTTCACTCCTGATAGTCAAATAGAAGTGGCTGCAGAGAAGTCTCCTGCTCCTCAAGAGACAGCTGAAATCCAGGGGGAGCTGCCTACAGCTAGCCCCATGCAAAAGGATCCAAGCCAGGGGGAGCCTCCAGCTGTAGAACAACCCTCTACACTGGAGAGTGAGCAAGCTACAATCATTATCCAAGAGGTACTTTCTGACCTCAATACTTTAGATTTTTCTGTAATAGATTCTGATTTGTCTGATGTCCATCAGCAAACTCAGCAAGCAAATCAAGAACCAGATGTTGTTCTCCAAGACACATCAGTAGTACAAGAAGTAGTTCCTGATAAAGTAGTTGAAGAACCAAGTACATCTCTTGCACAGTCACCTCCTGAATACACAATGGAAGACCTCTTTCTGAATTTAGATCAAGAGGATTTTGACATGGACAAGAATGCTGCTGCTGAAGAGAAGGGTGCTGCTGTTGAGGGGGAGAACTTGGAAGTTCAGGATGAGCCTTTAAGGCTAGACACTGAGAAGGCACTAGATGTGCAAGCTGAAAAACCATCAAGCCCTAAGGACAGGGTGAATATAGCCAGTACTTCAGAGTCTGAGGAAGATGAGACTGAACAAGCTAAAAAGAAGAAATTCTTTGTATTCAAAAGAAGGAGTCAGAGCTACAAGAAGGCTCTACAAACTGTTGCTCAACACTCCTTAGTCCAACAAGCTCCATCAACTGATTACAGTGGCTTAATGGTAGCAATGCAAGTTAAGCTGGATGAGCACAGGAGGGCTATAGAGAAGTATATTGATGAAGGCCACAAGTCTTTACAATTTGATTTAGCTCAAGATATAAAATCAATCAGGTTTGAGATGAACCTGCACAAGAAAGAGATGAATGAATGCTTCCACAAGGGTGGAAATGCAGTGATATTTCTGGCAACTCATCAGGAAAAGATCAAGACTCAAGTAGATGATATAGCACTAAAGCAAGGCTATGTGCTGGAGAATCAATTAAGAATGAATGATAATTTAACTGCCTCCCACAATGCTATAGTGACTGAACTAAGGAATAAGACTGCTGAACCTTCAACATCATCTGCTGCTGCAAAGGCTGAATTTGATAAAGCTTTTCAAGATGAAATTGCTGCTGTCAAGACTGCAATCAAGGACTCACAGAAGGTCATTTCTGAACAGCTTACAAAGCTTAGACCTTATTTTAAAGATGGGATCAGGTATTTGGACAGTCAGATCAGATTCCAAAAGGATGATGTCAGAGACCATGTTGCACAGAAGTCATAAAGGGGGAGAGGGTGTTAGTCAAAGCTAGCTCTGACCATGCCAAATGGATTTCTAACTCCATCAGAGCTACACTGGGCTATCCTCCCCTGTGTGATGATGATAATGTTGCTGAATCAGGAATTCAAAGTGCATATCTTGGAGGTGAGCAACAGGAAGTAGCTCAGGTGATCTATCCACCTCCAGATTTTGACATGGTTCATGCAGAAGTCAGCACAATGTATAGTCCACCCACTGGCAAGTCTAATGTTGTTTTGGAAAAGGTTGTTCAACCTGTTACAGCAGCTATACAAGAGGCATTGGCCAAAGAAGAAGAGACAAGGCTGTCAAAGAAGAAGTTTAGGGAACTAGCTGAGCAAAAACCAGATTTTGAACAGTGGAGCCCTACTTCTAGGAACATCATTCTCACAGCCTGGAAAGCAGCCAAGGACAATGATCATGAAAGAAACAAATGGTTCTCAGAAGCAGAATGGAGGAAGCATGAGATTAGGCAGGAAGCCATTGTCCAGCATAGAAGGAAGGCTAAGTTAGGAAAGCTACCTCCTACAGCTGTGGAGCCTAGCAAGTACTTTCCTAAGCCCTATCATTACTTTGAGAGACAGAAAATCAAGGCTGAAGAACTAAAGAAGAAGGACTCCAAAGGAAAGAAGACTGCTGATACTGAGCCTGCTGCTGCTGCTACTGTAAAGGCCAAAGTACAAGCTGGGAAAGGAATAGTTATAAAAGAACCAGATCAGAACTAGCCTAAGATTAGACTAAGAAACATTGTTGTAATCTTTTACATATGCAATATTTTTGTAAAACAATGGAAATGTATTAAAACAATGTTAGAACAATTTTTGATAAATATATCTCATGATTGTTCAGAAGCATGTGTCTATTTCTTGTTTGTTCTGCAATGTTTAATGAGTATATATGTGTGCTTTATTACATGTTTAAGTTTACCCTGTTAACATATACCTGCTTTACATCATTCTCTAATTTTTAATTATGAGTGGTGTATATCATTGACTAAGGGTTATGACTTCTCCAAATAGGGGGAGATTGTTGGGTACATTGGTCAAATGTACCTGATTTGAAGAAGCCTCACCTAACTCAATGATATACATCATAATGTATTTGATGTTTGTTTGAGTTACTTGTGCAGGATAGGTATTCACTGGACTGAAGCTAAAAGTTTCTAAGTCCATGTGTCGACACCCAGAGGGAAAGTGTCGACACTTGAGAAAGCTTGTGTCGACACCCAGACAAGCAGTGTCGACACTTGGAGTCATTGTGTCGACACCTGGGATGAAGAGTCGACACCAGACAGAAAGTGTCGACACTTGGAGCTGTGTCGACACTCAGTGAAGAAGTATGCAGAAAAGCTGTGTCGACACTTAGCAGAAGTGTCGACACCTAGAAGAGCTGAGTCTACATCAGAAAGTGTCGACACTTGGAGTTGTGTCGACACTCAGCAAAATTCTGCAGAGACTAAGGACAAGTGTCGACACTCAACACAATGTGTCGACACTCAATCAGCAGAGTCAACATATGAAGAATGTGTCGACACTCAGCACAATGTGTCGACACACAAACAGGAGAGTCAGCACTTGAAGTAAGTGTCGACACCCAGCACAATGTGTCGACACTTAGCTAAAGACTCTACACTTGAAGAAAGTGTCGACACAAGGAGCTGTGTCGACACTTAGCAAAGAACAGAAAAGTTTACAAAATATTCTAAGTACAAGTGTCGACACTAAGAGAATGTGTCGACACTCAGCTGAAGAAATAAAATTGAAGACTTGTGTCGACACCAAGAAGCAATGTCGACACTTTACAGTTTCAACACATGAAGATGTGTCGACACAAAGGAGATGTGTCGACACATAGAAGAATACTACAAGATACAGAAGATCAAGTACTTGTGTCGACACTTAATTTCAGTGTCGACACTTGAAGAAGAGTCTGTGTCGAGACATACAAGGAGTTGTGTCGACACCTTATAGACTTGTGTCGACACTTACACAACATGTGTCGACACTTGGTCTATAAGTGTCGACACTTAAGAACAGAAAGTCTCGACACTATCTGACAGTTAGAGAATTTCAAGAAGTGACTGGTTGACATGACAGCTGCCGATCCAGCCGGTCTACAGCAACTGTCAGGGAAGTCAGAAGACTGTTTTGAACCGGACCCGCCGGTTACCTTGAAGAATGCCTATAAATAGGCACCCTCAGTTTACAGAAGGAGGAGTTCACTGTTGGGATTACAAGTTGTAATAGTTGTTGTTGTTACAAGTTGTTGAAGCCATTTTTGAAGTGATTGATCAGATTATTCAAGTAATCAGAAAAGTGATACACAGAGGATCAACACAAGAAGATCTGGCAGTCCAACTGCAGATCTAAGAAGTTGGAGAGAGAGAGCTCCAATCAAGAATTCAGTCTTTGGAACTAAGGCTGTGAAGAAGGTTTCAGAATCATCTGGATCTCAAGAAGCAGAGGTCAAGGATCAACTGCAGAGGATTCAGACTAATTCAGTTCTACTCAAGAAGCTTTGAAGGAAGCTAAGTCAGTTTGGATCTAGCTGAGTTCTTCCAAGAACTCTTCAAGAAACTCTCAACTCCTCTCTTATTTTCTGAGTTGTAGAGTTAGTTATTGTAATTCAATTTTAACTTGTAGGATCCATTGGATCTGAGTGAATTATAAGCCTATAATATAAAGGCTGAGGGTAGGGCTTGGTTGCCTGAGTGTAGGAGTTGAAGAACTCTGAGTGTAGGCCTTAATTGGCTGAGTGTAGGCCTGGGTGGCTGAGTGTAGGCCTTGGTGGCTGAGTGTAAGGCTTTGGGCCTGAGGTGTAGGAACCTAGTTGGGTTCTGAGATAGTGGAGAAGTTTGGCCGAATCTAGTACACTGCTAGATAGGCGAAGGGGGAAAATGGATGTACCCAAAGATTGGGGAACCACTATAAATTTGTGTATCTGCTGTGCTGTGCTGTGGATTGGCAGTTTATATTTTGTTATTGCTGTTAGCTGTAGAAATCTGTGAGATAACTGTTTTGCTGCAAACAAAGTCTTAAAAAGGTTTAGGTCACTTATTCAACCTTAAGCTCTTATCTCTTTACCCTTATCTTAGATGAGATCACGAGATATATCAACATGTAATACCCATTGTTTGCGGATGATATTGTATAGGTCGATGAGACGCGCGAGGGTGTAAATGCAAAACTTGTATAATACCTTAAGCTCTTATCTCTTTACCCTTAACACATGAATTCCCTATCACTGTTGCCCGCGTGTGCCTATGCGGGAGCACCCACGCGCCATCATGCTTGTGTCCCTGCGCGCGCGTGCATGCTCGCGCATGACCAATCCCGCTCACGCCCATGCACGACTCCGCGCACGCATCCGCACGCACCCTCGCGACTGCGGGTGCGACAACTTCCTTCTTCGGGAACGTTCATCGCCTCTCCTCCACCATAGTATATTCTAACATTTTTACCCGAGTTTGCCGGGCGCTACGCTCGCCATCTCAAGTCCTTCATCGTTCGCCATCGTCGCCTCCATAAAAAATGAGCAGAGAAAGATTCTTGTTTTTCTTCGTCCGAGCCGGTCTCGTGCAATAAGGATCTGATGGGAAATTGTTGGGGATGAGACCCACTTCATAAGATTAGGAGTGCACATAACTACACACTTATGATCTCCACCTCAAAAGTAGTGGGATCATGGGGTTGACCGCACACGCGATCACCGTGTTCGATCCCCCGCGCGCCGATCTTATCACGCGTAGTGGGCAAACCGCCGCGAGCCCCACCTTGTCAGCGGCGGGCGACCGACCTCCTCCCTGGATGCCGCCCGTCCGCCCTCTCTCGTCGCGCCGACCTTGACCAACACTCCCCCTCGACCGCGGCCGCCCGGGCCACTCCCCCCTCGACCACCGGCCGCGGTTGACGGAGAGGCCGCCCGGGCCGCTCCCCCCCTCGGTCGCTGGCCGCGACCCCGGGAGAGGCCGCCCGGGCCGCCCCTTCAACCGGCCGCTGGTCGCGGTCGAGGGAGCTGTCGCCCGGGCCGCTCACCCCCTCGACCGCCGGCTGCGGCCGTGGGAGCGGCCGCCCAGGCCGCTCATCCCCTCGGCTGCCGGCAGCATCCAACCTTGCCGCTCCCTCCTTTGGCTGCCGGCCGCGGCCGAGGGAGCGGCCGCCCAGGCCGCCCCCTCCCTTGATCTCCAGCACGCGGCCCAAGGAGGCGGCCGCGCCGGCCGCTCACCCGATCGCCTTCGGCGGTCCTCCCCTCACCGACGAACTCGACAGCGAGTTCACCGGCCGCCCACAGAGTGCCACCTCCGTCGTCCGATCCGTTGGAAACCTTCCCGGTCGTCCGATTCGCGCGTAACCACCCACTAACCACCAGGTTAGTGGGAGGATATAATTAGTAATTTAATAAATCATTTAAGGGTGCAAACAACGGTATTAATACACACCCCTAAATTTTGGGAAAATATTAATATTGGGTGGTTACGGTGTGTGGATAGCCGCATAACTATCGTAACCACCCCCAAGAGCCTATAAAAGGAGCCTTATGCCTCCTCATTTCTCACCTTTTTCCTCCGAGTCTTCTTCCTCAGGTCGAAACTCTATCGAATTCCTCCTACTACTCGCACCCGAGCCACACAGAGCCAAGTACGAGCCAACTGACAAAACCCAATCTCACAGTTTCTAAGAGACCTTCACAACCGCACATCCAAGTGCGAAGGCTGTGCGAAGAATGTTTGGATTTCATGTGTGGCCGACCTGCATGCCGATGTATGAAATTATATATGTTGTAAAGAGCAACTTGTAAGGTCTTAAGGCTATGGGTGTGTGTGTTGTATACATTCCTGCTAT
The DNA here is from genome assembly GCA_039583875.1 of Platanthera guangdongensis. Lineage (NCBI taxonomy): Eukaryota > Viridiplantae > Streptophyta > Magnoliopsida > Asparagales > Orchidaceae > Platanthera > Platanthera guangdongensis. The sequence continues at coordinate 148,641,175 of CM077165.1, forward strand.
ATATAAATGTGGAGTTTATATATTAAGTGGACATTTGATGGGATGAGTTCATATAACTTAAACTACTGCGCTAGAATGCTTTGAGTTAGGATACGAGTTGAATGAGATTTTGATTTCCACACGTAATTCCGCCGTTTGTTTGTGAAATATGGCATGAGGCCCCGGCCGAACCCACCGTTATATTCCATGTGACGGATGGAGGCGTTACATCCGCTCCCACATTCAGAGTTAGCGGGACGCCCAGTGAACCCCATTGTCGCAAAGTGAAAATTGTAACAACAGCCGGGCGCGACGGTGTGTCGTCGACGAAGTGCAATAGTGGTCTCTCCCTCTCTCACCCCAGAATTGTAATGAGGAGTGGCATGTCGCCTTCGATTCAACTAGCAAGCTGTAATAATACGAAAATAGTGGACTTTGACCGGTACAGATCCGGTCATGTGATTTTTTACACGGTTGAGAGGTTTTTCCACGTTAAAAGTTCGTGTGTACGATCGATCTATTTCATTGACTGTGCGCTCGCTCGACCGTTCTGAGAGCTAAGGCGGTCCAAGTATTCCGGTCCGACCGGAATGTCGAGTTAGACCACAATATATATATGTATATGTATATATATATATATTAAAAAGAAGCAATAACACAAATAAGAGATCTATCATAGTTTATTAAATTGATTATCATCAGCAGACGATCAAAAAAATATATCATATCGTGGGAAGATTGAATTCGGCAGAGAGATTGGAAAATCATCATCATCAATTGAATCTCTTCCAATATCAGTTGATTGGTTTGATAGTTGCTGAGTTTGATTAGAGAATTAATACTTCTTCTTCTCAAGAGGAAATTACATCAGATTTAGAGAACATTTTGAAAGATCATTTGGAGATTGGGCTTATAGTCTTTGATATTCAGAGATTCATCAGAAGTTCCAGAGATCATTATTGATTGTCCTCAAAAATCTGAAGAGAGGACACAAAAATAAGAATCATTCTAACTCAAATTTTCTCTAATTTTACGTTTTATATTAGAGAAAAGAGTTTTATGAATTCCTCAACAAATGATTTTATGAGAGGTTCTAAGAGTCTCCTTGAGAAAAGACTCAGATTGTAATTGGTTCAAGATCTTTTTATCAAAAGATCAGGTGTGGTTCTAAGAGTCTCCTGATCAAAAGACTCAGACACTGTGATAGTGAATTCCTACCAAGGGGGTAGAAGAGTGAATGTACCCAGATTGAGTGGGAACCATTATAATCCTTGTGTCTTCTGTGATTTTTTTTTGTCTTTTTTTTTGTGGTGTCGTGCGGTGATTTTACTTTACTGCATCTTATTTTGGTTAATTGTTTATGTGAATGCAAATTCTGTGATTAGAATTTAGTATTTTAAGATACTTTTTAATCTATATTCACCCCTTTAGAGAAAACTATGAAGATTTATAGCAACTACACTCCCATTTCAATTGGTATTAAATAAAGGTTGATCATCAATAGACTAATCTATAGGAGATTAATCTATAATGAGGTTAACACCTTGATCAAAAGATCATTTCAGTTACAACAATATATTTACATACACATTTATTATAATGGCTTCAAATTATTTCAAAGAATTTGCATCAACAAGACCACCGGTGTGTAATCTTGATAAGTTTACATTCTGAAAAGTCAGGATAAGATTGTATATGAACTCAATTGATGAATGAATTTTTGAATCAATTCTTACAAGACCATCAATGCCATACAGAAAGAATGCAGAAGGCAATATAACTGCAGAACCAACACCAAAAAATGAATAGACTAATGTGGAAAAGAGAATTAAAGATTGTGATGCAAAAACTACGAAAAACTGAGTCTCTACCTTATCATATGACATATTTCAAAAGGTTGTAGAATGTCTCTCAACAAAAGAGATATGAGAATATCTATCAAGGATTGTTAATGGAAGTATAGATGAAAGGAAGGATAGAAGATCACTTCTAATCTCACACTATGAGAATTTCTAAAAGAAATCTGATAAATCTGTAGCAGAGATGTATGATAGATTCAACACGATAATTACTGCATTAAAAGGATTGAACAAAGACATATCTCTTACAGAAAAAATGACAAGTTTCTCATGTGCTTCTCTAGTACACAAAACTCTAGAATTTGGGCAATACCATAAGCTAGCTTTCATAAAGAGATTACTACATAAGCTTTACTTGAAAGCTGAAATCATATGAACAACTATTGAAAAATAGAGCTGAAACTGAAGTAAAAGAGAATAGTCTATCATCAAAAGAAAAATCAGTAGCATTCAAAGTTTCTGAAGATGGACCATATGTTATAGAAAATGAAATGTTCAAACTTCTGGCAAGAAAATTTAGAAAATGGATTAAATTAGAAAGTTCAAGAAGAAGAGACAGAAGTATGGGAAAACCAAAGTTTGACAAAACTCCTAATAAGGAGATAATTTGCTTTACCTGCAAAAAACCTGGACATATTTCAACTGAGTGTCCAGAACAGCAATAGGAAAGATCTAGCTTAAAGGATCAAAAGAAAATGTATCCAAAGAAGAATGATAAAAGAAAGAGAAACGGTTTCATTGCTGAAACCTGGAGCAACACAAGCTCAGATTCCAGTTCTTCATCAGATACAAAAGAAGAAAAGGCAGCTGAAGACGCTTGTCTCATGACGCTGGAGATAGAATCAGATCATGATTCAAATGAGGTACTAAATTATTTTGATGGTATAGATTTTACTTCTAATGACTTTAAGATATGTTTTAGAGAATTTTGCATTAATAAAATAGATCTGAAAAGGAAATCAAATCATTAAGACAAAAATTAAAAATATATGAAGAATGTACATGTGATATTAAGCAAAAAGAATATGATAAGCATTTAGAAGTTGAGATAAATAATTTGAAGGAATAGATTAGAAAGCTAACAACAGAAAATACTTCATTGAAAGAATAAATATCGAAGGCAAAAGTCTTTGAAGACTCCTTTAATAGAAAGAGTAATCAAATTAAGAATATCATTGAAAATCTTAAGAAAAGGTTTGATCATTTGGGCTTAGGAGCAAAACCTAACATGATTGTAGTAGTTGATAATAAACCTACATGGAAAAATCTTGTATCTTTCATTAAGGCAAAAGAAGTATCATCTACAATAGTTCATTATAATTATTCAAATTCTGATAATTAATGATAAGAGAAAAATCAAAGTAAAAAGTGTTTGAAATAAACAATCATTGATAGATAAGAAACAGAAGTCAGTAGTTTCAAAAAATTTGGAACATGCGTCGACTTCATATCGACGCAACTCTTGTGAAATGTCAACTTCGAATTGACGTATTCTAAATGTTGCGTCGACTTCAACTCAACGCATATCTCTGAATAACGATTATTCTTATCAATGTAATTCTATGAATGATGTTTGCAAAGTTTGTTATATCAAAGGTCATGAAACTGGAAGCTGCTGGTTTAATAGATCAACACTCTTTTATCCTAAGCGATATTATAAAAGAGCATCATATATTTTCATTACTCCCTATAATGGAAAAAGAAGTAATGAGTCCAAGGTAACCTGGATCCCAATTAATGTTTAAATTCATGTGCATGAAAAAAGCTATCCTTACACAAATCAGTAGTGGCATTTGGACAGTGGATGTTGTTGGATCTTGAGGCGTCCTTAGAGGGGAGGGGTTGAATAAGGACAAATTTTAATTTTACGCATAACAAATTACTTAGCCAGATTCTTAATAAAATCAAGTAAACTTATTCACAACCAAATATTCATAACAAATACTTAAAATTTTATAAGAAAGTAGAAATGCATATTTAATTCATAAGTGATAAAAATTACAAACAATAGATTTCAATAAAGCTTGAAATCGGGGCTGTGATGAAAAAAAATCTCCTTTTGGAATTTACCGGTCCTTCTTTCAAAGATTGCCCGACTTAAACCTATCTCTCCCTAGATACAACAACCAGCCTCCCCTAGATCTCACCACGACCTAGTCACTGCACACACGATGACGATTCCCCCCTAAACTACACATGAGCCTAGTCGCCACTCACATGGTGACAAATTCTATACCGATTAGAAAGTTAATGAAAAAGAAAAAGAAAAAGAAATCTGAGAATAAAAACTCTCTCAGGTTTTGAGCACTGAAGATGCCGAAAAATCCTTGTGAAGATCGTCGGAGATGAGAAACACGAACGTTCCCTTCTTCGATCTTGAGATTTCACAAACACTTATGAGTTTTTCTAGTTCCATGGAGTTATCTGGCTGGAGATGCACGAGATCAAGGCTCCTAGAGGTGTGTAACATCAAATTCCTGAATTTCAGCCCATTTATAGTTTTTCCACTATCGCGTCGTGATAGCGTAATATTGTCTGCGATATCTCCAATGACTACCACGTGTCTCACTCTGTAATAACCGCACCGAAATGCTGGAGATCATGTACAATCATGGCCCTATCGTGCTACGATAACACGATATCGCCAGACGGTATCTCCGATAATGCGCATCGTGGTAACCATTTAGAATTGTGGCCTACATCATGACTGACATCATTACGCTAATGCGTGGCGATAGTAAATATAGCCCGCAATAGCTCAACTTTGTAAAAAATTTTGTACGTCGCCCATCCAAAATTATCTGAGTGTTGTACATGTTATATCTGCACACTACAAACACACTATGATCAAGTACATTCGGGATTTGTTATTTTCAAACTAAGAAGTGCGTAACGTATGTTCCAACAGATGCTCCAGGCATATGACTAGACAAAGAGATATGATGATAAATTTCACGGGCAAAAATGGTCCAAAGGTAGTTTTTGGTGATTCTAATTTTGGTCAGACCAAAGGATATGACATGATCAAAATTAGAGATGTCACTTTTACTAAAGTAGCTTATGTTGAAGGGCTTCAACATAATCTAATTAACATTAGCCAATTATGTGATGGTGAATACAAGGTTGTATTCACTAACAACATTTACCAAATAATAAACTCTAGAACAAATAAAACTACGCTAATATGTTCTAGAAAAGACAATATATATGTTATTGATATTGATTCCACTAATAATGAATTATGTATATTTTATACAAAATAGATAGAAATGAGCTATGACATAGGAGACTTAGTCATCTGATTCACAAGACCACATCAAGGCTATCAAAAGCAGAGCTAGTAAGAAGATTACCAAAAGGTAAATACAAAAAGATCAATCCATGTAGAGCTTGCCATTTGGGAAAATAGGTAAAATTTTCTTTTAAAATTTTTGATAAGAATGATTCTCCGAGAATTTTATATTTACAACATATGGATTTATTTGGTCCTCTTACCATTCAAAGTATAGGAGGTAAGTTTTTTTACATTTATTATTGAGGATGACTTTTCAAGGTTCAGTTGAACGTTCTTTTTAAAAGCTAAATCTGAAACTTTCACAACTTTCACAAAATTAATTAAACAGATCCAATCTGAATTTGATACTAAAGTGTCATTGAATAGAAGTGATCATGCCACATAGTTTGAAAATCAGTTGATCTGTAGATTTTGTGAAGATGAAGGGATAAGACAAAGCCTTTCTTCTCTCAGAACTCCTCAACAAAATGGAGTTGCTGAACGGGAAAACAAAATGTTAATTTAAGTTGAATTTTTTTTATTAATATAGTCTAATTTGCCTAGGTCCTTTTGGGCTGAAGTAGTTAACAATGCTAATTATGTTCTGAATAGAAGTCTTATTCACATGGCAAAACTAAAGACACCTTATGAACTTATGAAAGGTAAGCCACATAAGATTTCTTAATTTAGAATATTTGGCAGTGTTTGTTATATCCTTAACAATGAGAAAAACTATCTTGCCAAATTTGATAAGAAAACTGATGTTGTAATATTTTTGGGATATTTCTTATTTAGCAAAGCCTATAGGTGCTATAAGAAAATTACACTTACGATTGAAGAATCCATGCATGTGGTATTTCATGAAACTCATGCTTATTCCCAAGGAAAGGAAACTTCCACTAGAAATTTATTACAGGAATAGGTAGCAGTGGATGAAAAATTCAAAGAATTAAAAATTTTAGAGAATACAGAAAACTCTTCTGAAAAGAATAATCATAAAAAAGATAATATTGAGAGCTCAGAAGATGAAGTTCATATAGTAGAATATATTAATCTCATAGTTTTGGAACAAGTTATTGCTCATGAAACTGAATTACAATATGAAGAAGAACAAATAGACCATGATCCAATTGATCAAACAAGAATTGATCCAAATAGGTCAATTCTGAGAGATCATATTTCTTCTCAAGTCATTGGCACTGTAAATGAAGGAGTAAAGCTAGAAGACAACTATCAACAAGAGAAATATTGCAGTACTTCTTATCATAATTTGAACCCAAGAAATATGAAGAAGTTAATAATGATTCACACTGGATAGTGTCTATACAAGAAAAACTTGCACAATTCGAAAGAAATAACGTATGAGAATTAGTGGAAAGACCAAAGAATTATCTAGACATAGGAACTAAATGAATTTTCAAAAACAAATTGGATACAAATGGAGTGATTGTGAGAACTAAAGCTAGACTGATTGCTCAATGATACATACATGAGGAAGAAATTAATTACAATCAGACCTTTGCACTAGTAGCAAGACTACAAGCTATCTGACTATTTATAGCCTATGCAGCTTTTAAAAGGATTAGAGTTTATCATGTGGATGTGAAAAGTGTTTTCCTTAATGGATTCTTACAAGAAGAGGTTTATATAGAACAACCTCCATGTTTTGTCAATCCAACTTACCTCTCTTATGTTAATAAATTAAATAAAGCACTTTATGGTCTAAAATAAGCTAGCTCCAAGAGCCTGGTATGAGACCTTATCCACTTTCCTCTTAGATCACTCATTCACAAGAAGAAAGATGAATAAAATACTTTTCACTAGAACACATAAGGATAAGTTACTTATTGTCTAGGTTTATGTGGATGATATCATATTTAGGTCAATAGACTCTGGATTATGCAAAAAGTTTGCTGACTTAATGCATTTCAGGTTTGAAATGAGTAGCATGAGAGAATTATCTTTCTTTCTTAGTTTATAAGTAAAATAAATCAATATAGGTATCTTCATTTCTCAATCTAAATACACCAAGGAACTGATTAAAAATTTGGCATGGAAATTACATCTGTCATGAAAACTCCCATGACTACTAATGTTGTGCTAGATAAGGATGAATTTGGTAAATCTGTAGATCAGAAAACATATAGAGCAATGATTGACTCTCTTCTTTATCTTATAGATAGTAGACCAGATATAATGTTTATCACAGGTGTCTGTGCAAGATTTCAGGTAGATCTTAAGGAATCACATCTAAGTTCTGTAAAAAGATTATTGAGATATCTTATGGGCACACCTGAAATGGGATTGTACTATCCAACGGAATCAGAATTTGAACTATATGATTACTCAGATGTTGATTATGCTGGATGTAGATTGGATAGAAAAAATACTTCAGGAACTTGTCAATTCCTGGGTAGTAGACTGATATCTTGGTTTAGTAAGAAATAGACATCAGTATCCACTTCTACCGCTAAAGAAGAATATATTGCTGTTGAATGCTATTGTTCACAAATTTTGTGGATGCAGAATCAATTACTTGATTATAATTTAAATTTTTCTAACTACATAGTATTTTGTGATAGTTCAAGTGCTATCCTAATTGCATCGAATCCTGTCTTGCACAATAGGACAAAGCACAGAGAGATTAAATACCACTTTCTCAGGGACAATGTTGAAAAATGAAAGATTATCCTATAATATGTGACTTATGAAAATTAGTGGACAGATATTTTCATAAAGTCTCTTGATGAATAAAAGTATAATCTCTTTATCAATGCCTTGAGCATACTTGATAAAACTCAATAAATAAATATACCACTACACAATTATCTAATTTTTATTGGAAGTATTTGAAAGTCTTGTTTTCAAGGTCAACTAAACACCTAGAGGGGGTGAATAAGTTTTAGGCCTTCTTTTTAATTAATCAGACATATATCTGAATTCTCGTACTTAGTGATAAATTGATTTGTGCTTTCAAGAACAATCACAGATGACACAGATATTTTTATAGTGGTTCCACAATCTTGGGTACGTCCACTATCCCTCTCCACCTTTCTAACAGTGTGTTAAACAAGGCTCTTCACTAATTCCCCGGCTCCTCAAGAGCTTACAGCACGATCCCACATGACCCCTCAGTCTTATCCAAGACATATAACTCGGGCACTAAGCCCTACCACTCAGATCCCAACTAGATCCTACCTCGGCCTTTATAACGCAGGCCTACACTCAGGCACAAGCCCTTACGACTCAGATTCTAACAAGAATCCTACCCTCAGATCCCAGAATGTATCTTACTCTTAGATCTACAACAGATCTTAACTCAGCCTTTATAACACATGCCTATACTCAGATTCCCTAAAGAATCCTACCCTCAGATCCAAATTGGATCTTACAGAGAATGTCAAAGAAATGAAATACTCAGACACCAGAGAAAGTTTTCTGTGTTTGTCTCCCTGGGCTGAGCAGATATCAGCCATATCTCTTCTTCACAACAATAAGTTGAGAAAGAAATCTTCAATTGAAGCCCGACCTGTTCTGAAAGCAACTTATAGAAAACTCTACTTCTTCTTCTTCAATAATCAATCCCGATCTTGCCGTTGCAGATGAGTATTGCGCCAGCTAACTCTTTTCGCGTTCAGGTTCTCTGGACTAAACTCCTTCTTCTGGCTCGACAAGACAATGATGAAGAAGACGTCGTCCAGTCGCAAGATTGTGAATCCAGAGAACCCTAATTACGTCTCTTCTTGGTCTTGATTGTTATTGATGTGAATGATTCGTTATTATTTCTCGATCTGATTCTACTCCTTTTATAGATGCTAATTCGCGTCACATTGAGCAGTGGGCCCCACCAGAATTGGTGGCTATGATTCAACCACCTACTTTCCATTGACGGCTGATTCAAAGGCACTTTGCTTTATGTGGGCCCCAGCAAGAAATCTCTTTCCTAGTGGAGAAAATAATGACAGCTGGCCCCCAACGCCTCTAGCAGCATTCCCGCAACATTTGAACTTGCTTTGACTTGTTGACTTTGCTTACGTCACCATCTCTTTGGACTGAGACAAAAACAAGCATCAATAGCGAAAGCTCAGTTCGACGAACTCAGAACTCAGTTTGACGAATGCAGAGCTCAGCTCGACGAAAAGTGAAAGCTCAGTTCGACGAACTCAGAACTCAGTTTGACGAACACAGAGCTCTATTTGACGAAAAATAAAAGCTCAGTTTGATGAACTCAGAACTCAATTCGACGAACTCTGAGCACAGCTCGACAAAAGTAAAAACAATTGACACATTTGGACTTAATTAGCCAAATTTCTGTGTCAAGAAGAACACAGTGGCGTTGAGTGAGTAAACATCACTCAACGCCTAACTACTTATATTTTATGTGTCATGACATTGAGTGAGTGAACTACACTCAACGCTAAACTACATAGACATATTTTTTGTCTCATGGCGTTAAGTGAGTTAGCTACACTCAACGCCTAACTACTTAGACAAATTTTCTATCTCATGGCGTTGAGTGAGTGAGCTACACTCAACGCTTAACTACTTATACATATTTTGTCTTATGACGTTGAGTGAGTGAGCTACACTCAACATTTAACTACTTAGACAGATTTTCTGTCTCATGGAGTTGAGTGAGTTAGTTACACTCAACGCCTAATTACTTAGATAAATTTTCTGTCTCATGATGTTGAGTGAGTAAGCTGTACTCAACACCTATGAACTTAGTCAAAACACAACACAAAATTTCTGTGGCTTTGACTAACTGGGAAGTACTCAACGATTTTGATTTTATGTCATTGAGTGTGTGAACTTCACTCAACGCCTGTGGACTCAGCCACATTTTCAGCTTGCTAATTGTTTGGCTGACTATACTTAACGATTTTACTTACCTAGCATTGAGTGAATAGACTTCACTCAATGCATGTGGACTTTGACAAATCTTCTCCCATTCCAGCCACTTCTTTGAGTCCACCTACCTAATCTTTATCACAAGGACTAACCTGCACACATGAACTTACACACACATCAAATACATTTATTTGTATCTCATGAACCTGTTTGACATCATCAAATCAGGGTCATTGGGATCAATGTACCCAACAATCTCCCCCTATTTGAAGATGTCAAAACCATTGATCAGTTTCCTTGGTCAATGAAATACACAATCACATGGGTAGTAATAATTTATTAAATATAATGAGATGATTTTTTTTACCTACTCCCCTTATATTGCTGTAAGGTGTGTGTTACCACAGAGGTTTACCTCTCACCTTGATCAATTTCTTCTCCCTGTGACTTTCTCCCCTATCTTTCTGCCATGTTGGGGCTTTATCCTCTATTGAGATTATCTATCCCCCTTGGATACTACTTGAACTAGATTGAACGTGATCAATCTCTTCTCTCCTCCTTTTTGACTTCTTCAGATAATCAGGTAGGTACATCAGTTCTTTCTCTCCCCTTATGTTCTCCTCCTAGCTGATGTAGATGAAGCCAGTAGTGCAGCTGCCAGCTTGCTCTTTATACAAGGCTGACTTTTAGTCCTGTAGCTGTTGGACTTACTCCCCCTCAATAAGAGCCTTTGCTCTCATCTTGTTCTTGATTTCCACTAGATCTGCATCACCTGCAATAAGAACAAGCCTGTACCCAAAAAATACTTAAGGGAGTATCTGAAGCTATTCTAAGTTCAACACACCCAATTCAATCTTGAAGGTGTTGAACTTGGCTTCATCTAGTGACTTAGTGAAGATATCAGCCACCTGCTTGTCAGTGGAGACAAACTCTAGACTAATGTCTTCTTTCTCCACATGCTCCCTAATAAAATGATACTTAATTTCTATGTGCTTAGTCTTACTGTGTGAGATATGATTCATAGCTATAGAAATGACATTAATAGAATCACAATAAAGAGAAGTTCTACTTATCTTAATGTTATAATCTTCAAGCTGATGCTGAATCTACAACAATTGAGCACAACAACTGCCTGCTGAAATGTACTCTGACACTGCAATTGAGATAACCACACTAGTCTGCTTCTTGCTGCTCCATGACACCAGTCTTCCACCTAAGAATTGACATGTACCAGTAGTACTTTTCCTGTCTTCCTTGCAGCCTGCAAAATTTGCATCTGAAAATCCGGTTTGATCAAAATCTTTATTTCTAGGGTACCATAGGCCAAGATTTGGTGTGCCCTTAAGATACCATCAAATTCTCTTTGCAGCAGAGTAATGAGATTCTTTAGGCCAGACCTGATACCTAGCACAGACACATGTAGCATACATGATGTCAGACCTATTAGTAGTTAAATATAGAAGTGAGTCAATTATCCATCTATACAAAGACTCATCAATAGGTTTCCCTACCTCATTTTGCCTATAGGCATGCTGGACCCCATGGGAGTTCTCATGGTGGAGGCATTCTCCATACCATATTTCTTAATCAACTCTCAGGTGAACTTTGACTGGGATATGGATAAGTCAGCATCAATTTATCTTACTTGGAGTCTCAAGAAGAACTTGAGCTCACCCATGCTGCTCATCTCAAACTTCCCTTGCATAAGTTTAGCAAATTTCCTGCAAAAGTTGTCCTCAGTAGATCCAAAGATAATGTCATCGACATATATCTGCACTAGGATGATCTTGCCCTTAGATTACCTTAGGAATATGGTCTTGTCTATTTTCTCCCATGAGAATTGGTTCTCAATGAGGAAACTAGACAATATTTCATACCACGTTCTAGGGGCTTTCTTCAACGCATATAGAGCTTTCTTAAGCCTATAAACAAAATCAGGAAAGTGAGAGTCTATAAAACCTGGTGGCTGATCCGTATATACTTCCTCTTTTAAGTCTCCATTCAGGAATGCTGACTTCACATCCATCTGGTAGACTTTGAATCCCTGATAGGCAGCAAATGTAAGGAATAACCTTATTCTTCCAGCCTGGCTACTGGGGCAAAAGTCTGGTCAAAGTCTATTCCTTCTTCTTGCATGTATCTTTTTGCCACCAATCTGGCCCTGTTCTTGACAATAATGCTATTATCATCTAACTTGTTCTTGTAGATCCACTTAGTTCCTATGATATTATGTCCCTTAGGTCTGGGAATCAGCTTCCAGAGACTACACCTCTTGAACTGGTTCAACTCTTCCTGTATTGCTCCAATCTAGAATGGGTCTTTGATAGCCTTTTTCAAGTTTCTTAGGCTCTTCTTGAGATAGGAAGCTTGAACAGAGAGCTGTGTTGATGCTCTTGATTCTTGTCTGGACTCAATATCTTGTATCACCAATGATTTAGTGTGCTGGATGGTCCCTCAGATATCTCCCAGCTGGAGGTAATTTTGCCTCAGCTTGTTATTCTTCATTATCCTCAGCTGGTTGTTCTTCATTGTCTTCAACTGGCTGTTCTTCATTGTCTCCAGCTTGTGAGTCTTGAGCTCCCCCTAGACAACACCCATCTTCTTTCTTATCTTGTTCTGCTGGATCACTTTCATTGATGGTAAGCTTGTCCATCACCTCCTTTAAATCTGCAGAACTAGAAGAGGAGTTAGGCAGCTCACAGTTAATCAAGTTTGACTCATCAAAGACAACATGAACTGATTATTCTACAACTTAACTAGTCAAGTTGTAGATCCTATATGCCCTACTATTATTGATATACCCAACAAATATCCCTCTTGGGACTTGTCAGCAAACTTAGTTACATAGGAATTACCATTGTTCAGTACATAGCACTTACTACCAAAAAACCTGAATTAGGATAAGTTTGGTTTTCTGCCTTTCAGAATCTCACAGGGAGTCTTCTTGTCTCTTTTGGTGATGGAAGCCCTGTTAAGGACATGACATATAGTGCTTAATGCCTCAGCCTAGAAATATTCTAGGAGAGATGTGTCACTTAACAAGGTCCTACCAACCTCTATGAGGGTTCTGTTTTTCCTCTCAGCAATTCCATTCTGCTGGGGTATTTTAGGAGAGGAAAACTCTTGATGAATCTCATGCTCTTCACAGAACCTTGTCATGCACTCAGATTGAAACTTAGTCTCATGGTCACTTCTGATTTTCAACAAAGTACTGTTGAATTCATTCTGAACTTGCTTAACAAATGTCTGGAAGACATCAGAGGTTTCAGATTTCTTCTTAGGAAGAACACCCAAACAAATCTGGAAAAGTCATCAACAATCACAAGGGTGTAGACTTTCCTACCTAGACTTTGAACTGACATAGGACCAAATAGATCCATATGTAGGAGGTATAAACAACTTATTGAGTCATTGGTACTAAGACTCTTGAAGGAGGACTTGGTCTGCTTGCCATTTTGGCATGCTGAACAGATACCCTCCTCAGTGCACTTTACCTTAGGTCCATTTCTCACTAACTCTTCACTATAGAGTTTGCCTGTGGTCTTGTAATTCAGGTGAACTAGCCTCTCATGCCATTGGACACAGTGTGAGGTTTTCTCATCTACAACTAGGCATATGAGAGTGTCCTCACTCTCACAAGCAAAATTTAGACAATAGACATTTCCTCTCCTAGTGCCTATCAAGATGTCCCCTTGGTCACTTGATCTCCTAATTTAGCGTTCATCCTTGAGGAAAGAAATGTCATAACCAAGATCATATAGTTGGCTTATGTTTATCAGGTTGTGTTGCAAACCTTTCACATAAGCTAATTGTGTGATAGTGATTATGCCATTTGATATCTTATCATACCCTTTGGTTACTCCCTTTTCTAAACTATCAAAAATGACTTTGGGTCCATTCTCTACTGGAGTGTACTCCTTCAGTATGCTCCTTATTCCAGTCATGTGCCTGGAACAACCACTGTCCAAGTACCATATAAGGGTATGACAACTTGGACTCACCAGCAAAATATAAATCATTTAACCTTAGGACCCCAATTCTTATTAGGTCCTAGGTGCATGTTAGGTTGATAATGAATATGCCTGCCTGCAGCTCTTCTGACAGGTAGGCCGACATTAGCTCTCTGGACACTATTATTGTGCCGACATTAACTCTCTGGACAATATTATTGTGCCAGCAATCAATAGCAAAGTATCCCACTTTGCCACAACACTAACACTCATAGATGTTGTACCTTCTTTTAACGGTTGGTTTTACAGCAGTGCTATTAGCAGCTCTCAGTCAAGCAGGTACAACAACAACCTTTTTCTTGTCTTCTAACCACAACCTGATTTGGGATATGTCTGGCAACAGAGGTACTTGTGGTATCTTGAACCCTACTAGTAGCTGCCTTCTTTTCAGAGAGCATGCTCCCGATGGCTTCTGATATGCCCAAGTCTGGTTTGCTATCAGACTTCCCTTTTGTCTGATTGTGGACTAGCAGATTTTGAGAAGGGGATGCAACCTTATTCTTGAGTGTTGGGGCATGCTCACCAAATACAAGTGGTCCAGGGTAGGCTATTTGGATCTCCTCATGGGCTGCCTTGTAGGCACTAGCACCCTTCCTTTTAACAGGGTAGTTGGCTATAACATGCCCTGGCTTGTTGCAATAATACCAGACTATCTTATAAGAAACATGTTTATTTAGTTTAAAGCCATACTTGTCCTCTTGAGAGGTTTTCTTCCTGCCCTTGTAATAGTCTTCTTTGGGATAAGGAGAGGATGAGGGCCTGCTTCTCCAGTGCTTCTTCTTCATGAATTTCTGGAATTACCTAGAGAAGGCAGCAAAGTCTTCTTCAGACATGTGACAGTTTGATGTGCTAGTTTCAGAACTTTCTAAGTCAGATTCAGCATCCCTCCTTAGAGGATAAAGTATCTTTCTCCTGCTTCTCCTTGTGGCTTCAGCTTTGATGGCCATGTACTTGTCATTGACTGCAGACTTGCTGATTTTCTCCTCCTCATTTCTGGCTGTCAGCTGTATTTCATAGGACAACAACTTTCCAAATAGATTTGGTGGTGGTGTGTCTACAAGTCTTGCCACTTTTATGATGGCACAAATTTTCATGTCCCAGTCTTTAGTTAGAGACCTGAGAAACTTGTCATTTAATTCATATGTGCTTAAGACTCTGCCATATGTCCTTAGCTCATTTACAATCCTGAAGAACTTTTTATAGTTCTCAGCTATGCCATCTGTCTTGTTCTGCCTGAAGCTTTCATACTCTTGATTGAGCATGGACTTCATGTCATCCCTTACTTCTTTTGTCCCCTCCATGTAGACAACTAGTGTGTCCCACATATCCTTATATGTCTTGCAGTGAACTAGGTTTTGGAAGGTGGAATCATCAATGACATTGACTATTATATTTTGTGCCCTCTTGTCTATTCCGGCAAGGATGACTTCATCCTTAGTCATTTCAAATTATGTATTTGGAGTCTGGATATTAGCATCCAGAGCTGAGACTTTCATAGGTATGAATGGTCCCTCTTTGACAGTAATGAAAATTCTAGGGCCAGCTTCCTCCATAAACAACCTAACCATCTCCTTCCATATGCTAAACCCTTCCTTCGTACAGATAGGAAGCTTTATGGCCCCTAGCTCCTTATGGTTTACTCCTGAACCCATAAGGACTGTCTTTCCTTATTGACCTTGGAGATCTACACAGACTTTTGAGTCTTTAACGAGCAACCTTCCTCTGATACCACTTGAAAGTCTTGTTTTCAAGATCAACTAAACACCTAGAGGAGGGGGGTGAATAAGTTTTAGGCCTTTTTTTTTAATTAATCAGACCTATATCTGAATTCCTGTGCTTAGTTATTAATTGATTTGTGCTTTCAAGAACAGTCACAGACAACACAAATATTTTTTTAGTGGTTCTCCAATCTTGGGCACATCCACTGTCCCTCTCCGCCTTTCTAACAGTATGTTAGACAAGGATCTTCACCAATTCCTTGGCTCCTCAAGAACTTATAACACGATCCCGCAGGACCCCTCAGTCTTATACAAGACCTACAACTTGGGCACTAAGCCCTACCACTCAGATCCCAACTGGATCCTACCTCGGCCTTTATAACACATGCCTACACTCAGCACAAGGCCTTACCACTCAGATTCTAACAAGAATCCTACCCTCAGATCCCAGAATGGATCTTACTCTCAGATCTACAACAGATCTTACCTCGGCCTTTGTAGCACAGGCCTACACTCAGATTCCCTAAAGAATCATACCCTCAGATCCAAATTGGATTTTATAGAGAATGTCAAAGAAATGAAATACTCAGACACCAGAGAAAGTTCTATGTGTCTGTCTCCCTGGACTGAGCAGATATCGACCCTATCTCTTCTTCACAACAACAAGTTGAGAAAGAAATCTTCAATTGAAGCCCAGCTTGTTATGGAAGAAACTTGCAGAAAACTTTTCTTCTTCTTCAGGAATCAATCCCGATCTTGTTGTCGCAGATGAGTATTGCGGCAGCTAACTCTTTTCGTGTTCAGGTTCTCTGGACTGAACTTCTTCTGGATAGTCAAGACAACAAGGAAGAAGACGTCATCCAGCCACAAGATTGTGAATCCAGAGAACCCTAATTATGTCTCTTCTTGGTGTTGATTGCTATTGATGTGAATGATTTGTTGTTATTTCTCGATCTGATCCTGCACTTTTTATAGATGCTGATTATATAGCGTCACATTGAGCAGTGGGCCCCACCAGAATTGGTGGCTGTGATTCAGCCACCTGCTTTCCATTTATGGCTGATTCAACGACGTTTTGATTTATATGGGCCCCATCGATAAATCTCTTTCCTAGGGGAGAAAATCATGACAGTTGGCCCCCAGCGCCTCTAGCAGCATTCCCGCAACATTTGAACATGCTTTGACTTGTTGACTTTGCTGAAGTCACCATCTCTTTGTACTTAGACAAAATCAAGCATTGGTAGTGAAAGCTAAGTTCGACGAACTCAGAACTCAGTTCGACGAATGCAAAGCTCAGCTCGACGAAAAGTGAAAGTTCAGTTCGACGAACTCAGAACTCAGTTTGACGAACTCAGAGCTCAGCTCGACAAAAAATTAAAGCTCAGTTTGACGAACTCTGAACTCAGTTCGACGAAATCTGAGCACAATTCGACGAAAGTAAAAAACAATCGACGCATTTGGACTTAGACAAATTTATGTGTCAAGAAGAACATAGTGGTGTTGAGTGAGTAAGCATCACTCAACGCCTAACTACTTAGATTTTCTGTCTCATGGCGTTGAGTGAGTGAGCTACACTTAACGCTTAACTACTTAGACAGATTTTCTGTCTCATGGCTTTGAGTGATTTAGCTACACTCAACACCTAACTACTTAGACAGATTTTCTGTCTCATGGCGTTGAGTGAGTGAGCTACACTCAATGCTTAACTACTTAGACATATTTTATCTTATGTCATTGAGTGAGTGAGCTACACTCAACACTTAACTACTTAGACATGTTTTCTGTCTCATGACATTGAGTGAGTTAGTTACACTCAACGCTCAACTACTTAGAAAGATTTTCTGTCTCATGGTGTTGAGTGAGTAAGCTACACTCAACAGCTATGAACTTAGTCAAAATACAACATAGAATTTCTGTGGCTTTGACTGACTGGGCAGTACTCAATGATTTTGATGTTATGGCATTGAGTGAGTGAACTTCACTCAACGCCTGTGGACTTAGCCACATTTTCAGCTTGTCAATTATTTGGCTGACTATACTCAATGATTTTACTTACCTGGGGTTGAGTGAATAGACTTCACTCAACGCCTGTGGACTTAAGCAATTCTTCTCCCCTTCCAGACACTTCTTTAAGTCCACCTGCCTAATCTTTGTCACAAGGACAAACCTGCACACATGAAATTACACACACATCAAATACAGTTGTGTGAATCTCATTGACCTGTTTGACATTATCAAATCAGGGTCATTGAGATCAATGGACCCAACAATATTGTTGGGAAAAACCAGCAAAAAACTTAAAATACAAGTCTGTATTTGACATAACGTCAAGTAGAAATTGATGTAACATAAAATTCTATTCAGCGTAACGTCTAAGAGCTGAGTCTATGGAGAGTTCTGAATCATATCGACGCAACGTCGATATATATATATATATATATATATATATATATAACAGTTGTGTGTATCTCATTGACCTGTTTGACATTCAGGATCATTGAGATCAATGGACCCAACAGTATTGCTGGGAAAAACCAGCAAAAACCTTAAAATACAAGTCTGTATTTGACAGAACGTCAAGTAGAAATTGATGTAACATAAATTTCTATTCAGCGTAACGTCTAAGAGCAGAGACTATGGAGAGTTCTGAATCATATCGATGCAACGCCGATATATATATATATATATATATATATATATATATATATATATATATATATATATATATATATCAATGCTTGCATCAAATACTGTTAAAAGTCTTAAAACTTTGAATAGTATTTGATGTAACGTCGATTACAGTTATACTCTAAACTATTTCTGCCCTAATTTGTCGACATTTCGTCTACTTATATAAGACTTTGTACTTCATTCCAAACTCTTCATCTCACCAGTTCTATTTTATCTCTCTATTTTCTCTCCGTTCTCTCTTGTACTTTTGCAGGGATTCTAATGGAAACCAAGACAAATTTAGGATTTAGTATTGACATCGAATCATTTGCAATTGTGCTAGAATCCTTCGAAGAAATTCTTCAACTATTCACTAATGCATGACTAATTAACTTGATCACCACAAGATGCCTACTATATTCTATAGAATTATCTGAGTTCATAGCAAATGTTACAATTGATGACGAAGGCTCAATGATTGGGCAGATAAATGGATTAGAGGTCATTATAATTGTGAAACTGATACATATAATATTTGATCTGCCATCAGGAGAGGGAGATGTTGAACTAACAAAAGAAGAAGTCAAGGAAGATCTGGTAAAGATAAATTTTTCCAAAGATAAACCAATTGACTTGGGAAAGAAAAAAAAATTAGAAGAATATGAATTTCTTGCTGATATGGTGGGAAATGTACTGATGTGCAAGATATCAACGCATGATGCTGTTCCCAAAGCTCAACTCTTACAATGGGAACTCTGATTTTGATAATTGGTGTGTGTTTTGCAACTTATCGATCATAAATACAGACATAAGGATAATGCTTATATGACATTTATGAGTCAGATATTAAAACTGCATTACCCTACTCTGTGCAAATCAAAAGGAGTAAATATACCACCTGGAAAAAGACTCATTATTGCTTTATTTTCAAAGAAAACTAGATAAATACTAAAACCTGGTTGAAAAAAGAAACTTCTCCCTCATCCTCACCATTAATAGATGAGACGGTTTCAACAACAGAAACATCTTAACTTGATGCTTCTCATGAATTAGTAATTCTCACAACTACAACAGAGCTTCCATCACAAAACATCATTCCAGAGTTAAGTTTAAATCAAAATATCAACATTGAATTTCCAGATGCAAATACATATGTGCAATATCATATTGATCAATTTTCTCCTGAACACTATCATGCTGCAACATCAACATTAGAATCATTGGATATTAACAAAATCGTTTAGCTGGCCATAGAACAAACTACAGTCACACTAAGAAATCTTATTGCTGAGCATGCTACACAGTGCAGTACATCAATAAAGAACATGCTGGCTCAAATTAATAATGTTCATGTCTTTATGAAACAAGCACAGGCTAAACTGATCTCCTCAGGAATAACAAGGTCTTTCTTAACATCATTAGCACATGAGGGTCGAAAGGGGGAGATATATGAGGAATACCAATATATGGAACCTTTAGAAGAAGATGAGGCTCTCCTTAGGAAGACTCACACAATTCTTGTATCAGAAGTTGAAGAACAACTAGTTGAAAATTAACCTATTCAGATGGAGACAACAAAAATGATCAAGATCAAACTGATGCATTAGTCCAGTGAGAGTCAATGAAAGAAAATTTAGATGATATTCTTCTGATTGCTAGAGAAGCTATGGATGATGCTATGACAGCTCATGGAGAATGTCAAGATTCATAGGTTAAAAAGATTAGAAAGGACGTACATGTTTTCATAAGAAAATGGAAAAAATCCTTCTCAAACATGTATACTCTGAAAGTACAAAATTTTAAAACTATGTTAGCATGCTTTGAGAAATTCTATGGAAGTCTCATATATTCAGTTGCCTTATATTCATGTCTTTTATTATTCTTATCTATCATGAGTACATGCTCGGTCAATTTTTGTAATTTTTATTGTTGTACATTTGTAAAATCACTTTTGAAGTTTTGTAAAATTTGTTAAGTTAAATATGAGAAGATTGATGGGAAAAACTCTTATAATTTAGCTTAACAAATTATATTTAGTGATTTTACATCCTAGGTCTATTACCCATGACGTGTAGAGAGGGTAATTCGATATTAGATGTCCTATGATATCAATGATATAAAGGATATATATAAGCCATACTGAATTGAAGAGAAAAATCATAAATTGCCAACATGCGTCGACTAGATCTCGACATAATGTCGACTGGAATTCGACGTTACTTCAAATTGAAGTCAGAGCAACTTAATCTGGATAAGTCGACGATACTTAAAGATTAAATCAACGTATGCTTCAACATGATATCGACGGAATGTCGTCTACAGAGATTTTCATACAAACAGTCAAAAATCGATGTTGCTTCGACTAGAACTCGATGTTACATCGGCTGGATTTCTTAACAACATTTGTTTTGTGGCTTCATTCTGATTTAAATCAACAAAGGGTTTACATAATAGATTCTTAGAGATATTAGAGCTAGTCGATCTATATATATGATGAGTTACAAAGAAACAATAACACAGATAAGATATCTATCATAGTTTATCAAATTGATTATCAATCAGCAGACGATCATGAAAATATATATCAGATCATGGGAAGAATGAATTTGACAGAGAAAGCTTGGAAGATCATCATCATCAATTGAATCTCTTCCAATATCAGTCGATTGGTTTGATAGTTGTCGAGTCTGATTAGAGAATTAGTACTTCTTCTTCTCGAGAGGAAATTGCATCTGATTTAGTGAAGATTTTGAAAGATCATCTTGATATTGAGCTTATAGTCTTTGATATTTTGATATTCATAGATTCATCAGAAGTTCCAGAGATCATCATTAATTGTCCTCAGAAATCTGAAGAGATGACACAAAGAGAAGAATCATTCTAACTCAAATCTTCTCTTATTTTATTTTTTGTATTGGAGAAACGAGTTTTGTGAATTCCTCATCAAAGGATACTGTGAGAGGTTCTAAGAGTCTCTTGGAGAAAAGACTCAGATTATAATTGGTTCAAAATCTCCTTATTAAAAGATCTAGTGTGGTTCTAAGAGTCTCCTGATCAAAAGACTTAGACACTGTGATAGTGAATTCCTACCAATGGGGTAGAAGACTGAATGTGCCCAAATTGAGAAGTAACCATTATAATCCTTGTTTTCTGTGATTTTGTTTTTGTCTTATTTTCTATGGTGCTATGTTGTGATTTTACTTTACTGCATAAGATTAGTGATAATTGTTTATGTGAATGCAACTTTTGTGAATAGAATGAAGTATTTTAAAATAATTTTTAATCTATATTCACCCCTCCCCATCTAGAGAAAACTCTGAAGATTATAACAACTGTACTCATATTTCATAATCGGGCAGTTAGCTTTATCTAACCGCGACTGTTGCGATCTGGATTGTGAGACCGCATAGTCCGCTTAAAGCTTTCAGGATCTCCAGTTCGCAAGAAGGCAGGCGGTTGCGCAGTCTGTTGAGGCTAACTGCACAATTCACCGGAGCCTTCTCGGGCGGGTTGATAGCTAGAGATCATTGTTGTTATGGACTTGGTAATGTGTCCATGACAAGTCCAGGTTTGTTGCCTAGTTCACAGAGACCGCTGGTTGCGCGGTCTGGGTGCAAAGTCCACTGAACTGTGCAGTCTGAATGCGGAGACCGACAATTCAGCATTGCACAATGATGGTTAAGGACGTGTGAATGGATTGATCAAGTCTACATGGACTGAGGTTTTTGTTTGCTCGGTTTTGCAGATTGGTGATTCTTTTTGCGTCTGCGGTTAATTAGTTTATCACGCACGAACTGATGAAGCTATCTGCATTTGCTATGCGGGTTGTTCGTGCGATCTGACTCTGGTATCCGCATTTGTGCTGATATATGGTGCAAGTCATGGATTGACAGGCGATTATCTTATTGCTATGGGTGGTGATCACACTCATATTGCCACCTATAAATAGGAGTCCCCGAATCATCATAAATACCAAGAACAATGTGAACTTAGCTCGCACTTTAATCTCGCGGTTAAGTTTTTCTAAATAATACGACTAAGTGAAGTTGACTCTCCATGCAGACTGTGTGGCTAGCATCAGGCGGCTAAACAACTAGTGGGAAGTTTGGTGAGGAACAGTTCGCGGTTTACAACCAGCGGTATATAGTAGGTCGCAGCTAGGTGACTTGAAATCTCTTCCTCGGGGTTGCGGTTAAGTTGAGCAGTTCGCCCGGTCTATCAACGAGTTCTGTTCAAGTTCATCAGTATTCAGTAACAAGCAATTCGTTTGGCTAGTTGCGGCTTGGTGACTTTGGAGATTTTGGCAGACAGGGCTTGCGGTTTGGCGGCTTATGTAATTACAGTTTGTTGTCCACATAGTTTTCCTCTGCTTGTATTTTCTGTTTCCATCGAGTACAATGGGAAATCATGTCTCACAATGTATGCATTGCCTTATAAATCAGATCTGTGAATTCTAGTTGAGACTCTTGTGCTTCTATTGTGCTGATTTCTACTTGGATTTGGTTGAGGTTGAGTGTTCCTGCAACCTATTTTGGCTCCTCTATGAAATTTTATATGGTATCAGAGGGGTGTTGAGGAGTAAGCAGTTGATTAACTCAGAATTTATTATTCTTTCGTAAAGTTCAAACAAGTCATGATTTTGCTATGGAAGCCTGTTACACAAGAGGTCTTGAAATTGAGTTCTTAACGCAAACTAACTTCAAAAAGTGGCTGTCATGCCTGAAGAGTTATCTGATTGGCGAGGACCTTTGGGAGGTCGTCGGTGGAGATGACGGGAAAGAGGTGATTGCTTCTACCAGGAATGCTGAGGCGGTGAGAGTTTAGAGGAAGACAAATGATAAGGCATAGTTTACTCTTAAGCGAGCGATCTCACCAGAGCTTTTTGACCACATCATCAGATGTCAGCCAGCAACTGAAATCTGGAAGTCCTGTTTAACAAGAAGAATGGAGCTCAGATACAATTCTTGGAAAATGAGTTGGATAAAGTCATTCAAGGTGGTATGTTTGTATCTTCCTTCTTCTTGAAGATGAAGAACCATTGCTCTGAGATTTCTGCATTGGATTCAGAAGATCCCATCTTAGAAGTGAAGCTGAA
This sequence comes from Platanthera guangdongensis, assembly GCA_039583875.1. NCBI lineage: Eukaryota > Viridiplantae > Streptophyta > Magnoliopsida > Asparagales > Orchidaceae > Platanthera > Platanthera guangdongensis. The sequence goes on from CM077165.1 coordinate 148,664,631, forward strand.
ATGGAACATCATCCGCAGACTGCAAAAGGAGTATACAACCTTTATAACTTATGTGCAGGGCTGAGCCCATTATCCATCTTTGCTCGAACTGGAGAACTTGTTAGTTTTGCACGAGATCTTGGCAAGGCAGATGGCTAGAGTTTCGATCTTAGGGGGATATGGCGATACTCTCTTATCTAGCAAGAAGAAGGGAAGATATATGAAGAAGAAGACACATGTTAGCGATGATCCGTCTTCTTCATCATAGTAGGAGAGGATCAATGCTCCTAAGCAAGATGATGGAAAGAAGCGGGGAGGACCTCAGTGCTATAGGTATAACAAGCTTGATCATATCCGGAAGGACTATAGAGTAAATCTTCAGCATGTGCATGTTGTAGGGAAGGATGAGGCTGAGTCCAGAGCTGAGGAAGAAGGATGGGGGAGTGCATTCATGATGGGCACTTGTGTCTGTACTCTTGCCTCTGTCAATTATCAGGAAAACTGGATCGCGGACTTGGGGTGTGGTCATCATCTCACGGGGGATGAGTTTAAGTTCACTTCACTGCAGGAGTATAAAGGTAATTATGCTATTATTACGGCTGATGATACTGTTCATGTAGAGGGGATGATTTATTTAGGCAGTGATCGGGGTCCACTCACATTAAAGAGTGTGTATCACGTGCCGAGGATGAAAAAAAACCTCTTCTTGGTGATCAACACTATTGACACTGGGCATCACGTTATGTTTGGCCCAACAGAAGTGAATTTTCCCTGGAATGTGTCAGCTGTGAAAGTTGATGTCACTCATGTCGGCAGGAGAGTGAAGGACTTGTTCGTGTTGGCGACAAGTTCTTATGCTGATAAGATGAAGGCAAATGACAACGCTACTATCTGGCATGGGAGGTTGGGGCATGTTGGGATGAATCGCTGAATTCCAGTGATATTGAGAAGACCTAGTCAATGGCCTGCCTACCGTTTCC